>PVHP010032066.1:0-20549 GCA_004024765.1 Zapus hudsonius | reverse complement strand
TTTTTGTTATGATGGCTTTGTAGTATATCTTTATGTCTGGAATGGTGATACCACCTGAAGTGCTTCTTTTACCAAGGATGACTTTGGATATGCGAGGCCTTTTGCCATTCCAACTAAATTTGGAGACTATTTTCCCATGTTTGCAAAGATTGAAGCTGGTATTTTTATTGGTAATGCATTGAATCTCTATATAGCTTTTGGAAGCATTGCCATTTTCACAATAAAAGGTATGCAGATTGGAAAGGAAGAAGTGAAAGTATCCCTTTTCGCAGATGACATGATCCTATACATAAGGAACCTGAAGAATAGTCACAGTAAACTCCTAAAGGTGATAAACTCCTTCAGCAAAGTGGCAGAATACAAAGTTAACACACAAAATTCAGTAGCCCTCCTTTATGCAAATGACATACATACAGAAAAATCAATCAACAAAACAGTCCCATTTTCAATTGCCACAAACAAAATCAAATACCTTAGAATATCACTAAGGAGGTGAAAGACTTGTATAATGATAACATTAAAAAGCTCAAGAAGGAAATTGAGGATGATGTGAAAAGAATGAAAGACCTCCCATATATTCTTTTATACAGTCAGCTTTAAAAATACAACAATGTTGGATGTATTTAAAAATATTTTAGTGCAACATTGTCTGCAAGATAAACTTGGACTTTCTTGCCTTGCATGACACAGGAAAAGCCCAAGTGAATCTTACATACTTCTGTTTATTAATGCCCACCTTGTGCTTTATTTTCTATAAATGTAGGACGTGAAGACACTGGACTCATTGATTCTGACCTTGCAGAGCCTTTCATAACACTATGCCCAAGGTCCGGGCATTTTATTGATATTTGTATTGAAATATCCTTTCTATCACTGCATCTGCTCAGGCTTAATGTCCAGTTCAAATGTTCATATATGCCTTTATTTTTCATAATAGTAAAATGAGGTCTATTGGAAAAATCTATCTTAGTGTTTTATATACATACATATACATTTAAGGTCTTTAAAATGCAGTTTTATTTTTAAGTTGTTATTTTATGTAAATTTTATTCTATATTTATTTTATTTTCCTACTGCCTTTATGAGTAGAAGAGAACTATACTATTATTTTTATATTCTAGGTAATGACTTCTCATGTATAATTAATCATTGAATGGTATATGACTAAATTACAATATTGAATGATAAGCTCATTGAACTATAAAATATGTATTTGATTAATAGTTAGTTAATAGTCTATTCATTGGGAATGTATGTTGAGAGAAGGTAGTTCCTATCAGTTTGAGAAGAAACAATTTAAACCACATTGTCACTCAGTGGGAACTCTCTTCTTTTAAGCATCACTTAAATTCTTAAAAGAAAATAAAAACAGGAAAGGTAGGTACCAAAGACTGTCTCCCTTCATGCCCCACCTCCAACTAACAAACATCTCTATTTTACAAAATTCAATTACTTTGTAATGACTGTGTTTCTGCTTATAGACGTGGTATGGTTGTCATTACTAATAACCATAGCACTACTAATAACAACCATGATGGAGGAGTGTGTTCTGCATTTAAAGCATTTGATTTTTGCAGCAATTTATAACCAGAGTTCTATTAATCCAATAAATACACGATATTATATAGTTGTCAAAGCCAAGGTGACCGAGGCTGAAGGATCTTAAACCTAGCTGTTTCCAGTGAGTGCCTCAACAGTTGTTTAATTTCTTGTGTTCAAAGATGCCTGCTTCTGCTAGCACGACACAAATTCAAAATCAATATGTGAAACTAGAATGACAATTTGCTAATTTAACATGAGTCATTAAACCTTCTGGGTGAATCAACAGTAATGTCAGTCTCACCAAAATTATCCGTCACTTGGCTAGTTACATAGAAGACCAAGTATCACAAGTATACTTGCTAATCAGAATCAAATAAAGAGAGCACTGAAGTGTTAATATGGGCTGCATAATTAATGGTGTGACATCACTCTGATAGGCCATTCTTTACAATGAATATGCATCCTACACTTTCTACTTTGAGCTCACTACTATCATTCATTGATGATCTACTCACCTAATGATCGATATTCCTTCTCACAGTATAATATCTTTAACCAGTCTCTCCCCACACATATTTCTGGTGAGGAATCTCTGTTCGGCAGTCAATTTTCAATATCTCTACTGTAAACTCTTGTAACAGCATAGGTTGTTATTTATTACAGTAATAAACCAGGCACTGAACCAAGTATTGTTCTTAAAACTTTAATTTTCACAACAACAGTTGAGATAGGTACTTTGTTTTACCCTATGTTTTAAAAATAAGAAACTAAGTCTTGAAGAATTTATATAACCTCCCCAAGAACACAGTCTTGTATGAAGAAAACTAAGCTATAACCAAGCTCCATCTTCCCTGGGAGTCTATACTCCTAAAAAATTTATAATATTAGTTGATTTCATTTCTTCACTCTCAGAGGGAAAATTCATTTCTGTTTCCATATTACTGAGGGGTTATTGTTGTTACAATGCACTTTTCTTTTAGCTGTTATTATTGGAGCCTTTTTCACAGAGTAGAACAGTATGTCTAGAAAAAGTAACTGAACTCCCCAAATCACATATCTGTGAAGTAGTCTAATAGACAAGAATGCAGACTTTGAACTCACCATTGTCATCTGTTTCTATCACACAGGTGAAAAGTTTGCCAGCTTGTTCACATTAACAAGAGGAATCTTTTCTGCCCTCAGTTGGAAAAATGTTTTCTAGTTGCTGAGTTATATGAGAACTGCACTATACGAGATATTTAAAAAAAGTATATTTGACACTGTCCTTAATACCTTTCACACCTTCATACTGACATTTAAGTTCTAAAAAGTCCTCCATGGACAAGTTCTTTATTGATGGCATATCTGTTTACATGGGTTATATTGCCATGAAAAGTTTACAGCCCTCCCCACAGCTGACAGGACTATTTTAGGGTTTTCTATATATTTTCACATGAACTATAATTTTTTCTTCAAGAAAAAATTATCTACAAAGAAATGCTATCAATTACTTAAGGTCAGAAGGTGACCTCACAGTTAAAAAAAATCATGTATAGTATTCCCTGTTGGGTTTGCTTTTCACAGAGGTTTCAAGTGACTCATTGATAAAATAGTTTTACTTCCTTTGATCAACAATGGTAGAGTATGGAAAATACACATTTCATGAAGAGTTATGAGCATTGATATTATCCAAGTCATAATAAATGTATATACAGCTAATGAAATTATCACCATCACAGCAACATCCATGTGTTATGAGTCTTTAAGTCCTAATTATATATCAGATGGAGTTACTTCCATATTTACAGTACTCCTATAGATAGATTTATAGTTGGTTCAGGCTGTGCATCCAAATAAATGGATATGGAGTAAAATAATAGAAATTTAGTTTTCTCTGATCTGAGGACTTGATGTGGGAGACCAAGGTGGCCATATGTTTGGGTTCTGTTTGGGACTGTACCGCAGACTGCAGACACTAACTTCTCATGTGGCTTCATTTGACACAGAGAAATCAAGAAAGTGTTCTGGGTTCAGTGAAGTTACACAGAGGTCAGCACAGACAAACAACATCAGAAAAAACAGCCTAGACTGCACAGGCAAAGGAAGGAGATATCATAGCTTATCAAATAATTGAGCCAGGTTATACATTTGCTGTTCAAGGTGTTGTCTAAGATAGAATGTGGGGAGGATTTAGTCTCTGGGTAAATAGACTGTTCAGAACATGATTTAATAAAGGAATTTTATTGGCTGTAAGATCTGTTCTCACATCATCATGCTAATTTTAAATATAAAAATACTCAATATGTGATTTGGGACAAGAAGTTTTCAGGCTCTTAGCTTTGGTTCCTTGCTTAAAGTTGTAAGGTAACTAATGACAGACTGGCCTAGAACTTAGATGTTTTGCTACTGGTGGTTTAGATTCAGCCCTCTTGGTTTCGGATTGTAATTTTATCATTATGTTGATGTTTGCTTGAAAATTGTCTTAAATGAATTAAATATGTCTGTGAAAAGTGTAAAACCAGCTGCACTGCAGGCTAGAATTGAAGTGTCTATAATGACTTCTTCATCTTAAAAAGAGAGATGAAGAACTGCACCCTCAAAAACATGTTTTGAGCTTAGTGTTCCATCTATCACAAACCAAGCCATGGCAATAAAATGATGGCATGCTGGCTTCTGAAAGCATTAAAAACTAGAAAACCTGGTACCTGGGCAAGGCACCAAAACACAGAGTTATATCCTGAATGAACAACTGTGAGAACTATGCTGGACTGAGTTAGCAACTGTGAGAACTGTGCTGGATGTCAGGGTGCAGCAGTCCTCTGAATGCAGATGCAGAACTCATACATGCTTCATTTTAGAGGATTCAAGATGGAACAAAGCGTAGCTGGCTTTCTCTTGGAATCCATTCACATGAAACTTTGAACACTAAATCAGTTTGAATCCTCCGAGTACTGAAGGCATATACACTGGATACCCATCCTGATCTGCATCTTTATTCTATACAAGGATGTTTTTTAACTCAAGGGAGACAGCCAACAACAGCTTCTTAACAGAAGAAAAGGGTATCTAAAAGTCTGGTCAGAACAAAAAGAACTCTGCAAAGTAGACAATAAACCATTGCTATTCAAGGAGGAAAAGCCAGGGGTGTTTGTCTATCCAGTCCCATCTGAATCCAAAGACAGTTAACTTTTATACAAATAAATGAAAAACACAACTGTCCCCAAAAGCAAGTAAAACCAAAACATATGTCTGCCTTAGCATGTGGATTAGCCAGGGGTCTCTAGAGGAACAGAACCAACAGAATGAATTGTAGTACAAAAGGGGATTATTGGATTAGCTCACAGCAATCCCACAATAGCAGTCTACAAGCTCAAGGGTCACAGAACCAATGGTCAACTCAGTCCATGGGCCTGGATGCCTCAGCAGTCCCAATTGAGCAAGGAAGGCTTAAAGGCTTCCTGGAGAGCTGCTGGTCTTTAGTCCAGGCTGAAAGGCTGAGGAAGTTTCATTCTAATGCCACTAAGTAGGCAAGCAGGTAGGGAGGCAGGGGAGAGAGAGATAGCTTTCCCGTTTACATAGCCTTACAGCCTGATCTTGCAATCCTTTCCTAGACTTTTTGGCTTCTGAGTCTCTGGAATTTCCTTCCTGCACTGCCCTCCCAGGAATGAGTCTCCTTACATCCTGCCCCCTACTGAGAGAGGGCTGCCTTCTTGTGAACATCAAAATCTATCCCAGTTTAATAAATGATCAAGTTGACAACAAAATTTAACCAGCACAGTAAGGTATAGTGCAACCAAGACCTACTTCATGGAAGTCTATGTTCCTTTGAGACTTGTTTGCCATTTTCTTTGAACCTTTCCTTTCTCTGCAGCACCAGAAGGTTCTCTGAGTTCATCTCACATTTACCTACCTCATTTTCAGGATCAGACTTTTATACAAAAAGATTCTGTAGACAATTATGATAGAAACCAACATCTAAAGCTGGATTTAGTAATGGCTCACAGCATTCCCAAGGCAGAGGAAGGAGGATCACAATGAGTTTGAGGGCAGCTTAGACTATATTGCGAGTTCCAAGACAATCTGAGTTTCACAAAGAGAAAGAGAGAAAGGAGATAGGAAAGAAGTGAGAGGAAGGAAGGAGAGAATGGGAGAGGAAGAAGGAAAGGAGAGAGAGAGAGAGAGAGAGAGAGAGAGAGAGAGAGAGCACTTTTGGCAGGTACTGGGCATAGAATATATGCTTTGCTAAATGGGCCGAACAAGATTAGGTGTATAGCATAGGGTCTCTGAAATACTCTCTTCTACAGTATTCAATATTGTGTCATTCTGGCCACTTTATGTTCATATATGTGATCAAAAACAAAACAAAACAAAACAGACAAAATCCAGTCAATAGGACACTCACCAGAGAACTTGACATCAGTTTACTCTACCACTTATAATTTATGCCTTTAAATATGTATGCAATAGAGCCACTTAATATGACCTTTTACTCATCATACATTTCTGTCCTAACTCTATGGATGCACAATTATCTTATTACTGACTGATAAGAGAAAATATCCCTTCCTCTTAAAAGATTATTAATCACTAAATTGTGCTGCTCTCCTCTAGTGCCTGAATAATCCATGAATGAATTTAAGATAGAGACCTAACTGCTAACCCTGCCTACACTTCATGCTCATTCAAGAGAAATATTTGGCCATCATTCTCATCATTATTAATTTTACACCCTTGCCTTTTTGATAGGAAGGACTATGAAAAAATGCTAATATTTCAATTAAAACAAGTTAACATTGATTTTTTACCCTCTGTTAAAGTTTGCACAGGATAATTTGATAATAATGTATGTTTGCTAAAATAAACCCTTTAGTTTCGTTTACTCAGAAAAGTTCTATCTTTACTAAGAACATCTTGAATCTCACCTTAAAAGCAACTTATGTCCCTTATTTTAATTGATATTTCAATAATTGAAATAAGTGGAATTATAGAGAAATTATAGAAACAGATAAATTATAGAAAAAAGAATTATAGAGAAAATACAGATCTATTATGATGCAGAAGTTCTTTCTAATACTTGCTGGTCTGGGAACAGCTCATCACTTTATATCAAAGGTTAAAAAATAATTGTTTGAGCATTGAATAAACGGATAGGGAACACAAGTAAGAGAGCATAAAAACAAGATTGAAATGTCTAAATCCTATGTTATTTCTAAAGGTTAAGGAAGAATGCATATTTTCTTTCTAAATGTCAATTTAATCTGAGTGGCAGTGAACCTTGAATAACATTTGGATTTAATGTAGAACTTTGGAAAATGAAGCAATTGTCTAGCTAACTGCCTGTTTTGCTTTTGGGTAAAGTTCATGTTTGACTTTCGGCTGATGGGTGGCTGAAGTATCATTCTGATTTGGAAATAATCATAATCCCTAAGGGGGGGCAAAATTTTACTTGTTGATCAGTGGTCAATCTGACCAGCAGATGCAGCTCTGCCATTCAGGTGAAGGGACACTACTTACTCTTAGGAAGAACCAAGTGTTGAATGTTATTCTGGACATTTGTAATTTCCAGAAGCCAGATAGATCTGTTGTCTCCAAACAGAAATGATTCCTAGAGAATCCAGGTTATCTGCGTAGTTCTGCACAGGCTACACATAAACCAGAGGGTTTGGCTGCAGGTAATTGAATTCTAGGGATGACTGGTGTAGTTGTGCTTAAAATTTTGACATTAACCATACTGTCAAGTGAAGAGAATCTCTGCTCTGATTTTCACAAACTGCTTTGTGTTTCATCTTGCAAGAATATATTAATAGACATAATGTAAAGTTTTAATGATTGCTTAAAATGAAGTATTTGTGTGACTTAGAGAAAGTTGCTGCCCTGCAATAAGTTTCTTCATGTGCAACATGAGAATAACTTTCATAATTTTGTAACAAGGCTATGATGTGAACTGAATAAGATAGTGTGGAAATTTCCTAAAAAGAATTGATAAGTACTAAATAATAAGTGAGAATTACAGAAATCCTAATGCAATTTTTGAAATAATTTTGAAATATCCTATGATCTTTTAAGAGATTCTCATCTTCACCCCCAATTGTAGCCACTATGATATATTTGGCATAAATCTTTATAGACTGTGTTCTGATAATGTTACTGTATCACCTGAGTCTATGGGGCCAAAATTCAAACTACCACAATTGATGAACTCATTGATTTTAGCTCTTTATAGGCCATTAACATTAACTGTAATCCATGCTTAGTGGAAATCTTTCCCCTAAACTCTTATCTTTATTTTTATTTGGTTGCTTGGTTTCTTTATAAAAGGGTGTTTTTAGATGCTTTGTATTTAAATAAATAAATATTTCTTTTGAGATTTTTCCTCTTTTTCAAGTACTGCTTTCCTTCTATAGTTTTAGTAAATATCTAATTCCACATCTTATTCATTTCATAATTTGATTTTTTTAAATTAATACTTTAGTACTATTAGCTATTGTAAGAGTAATGTTTCAAAATGAAGAATTAAGGGTTACATTTATTCATTATATTTCTGGCTAGGGACTAACTATGTTACTCTATAGTTACATAATCAAAAATTAAATTTTGGGGGCTGGAGATATGGCTCAACAGTTAAGGCACTTGCCTCTGGTGCCTAAGGCCCCGGGTTCAATTCCCCAGTACCACATATGCCAGACCCAAAAGGTGGTGGCCTTGGTGTTCTCTCTCTCTCTCTCTCTCTCTCTCTCTCTCTGTCTCTCTGTATGTGTGTGTTTCTCTGCTTGAAAATGAATAAAAATATTAAAAATCATTTCAATGGAAGTTTCTAAATTCCCAGAAATTATTTTGGATTTAATTAATATAATATGAAACATAAAATTTTTGCTAGTTAAATTTCTGGAATGTACTTTAATTTACATATGGATTTCATAATTTGTTTATGCCTACATAGATTTTATAAGAATGTTGCTGGTGAATTTTGAATCATTTGTTTCATATATATATATATATATATATATATATATATATATATATATATATATATATATATAAGAAGTAGGGAAACCATGGTTAATAATTACAAATAGGCCAACATATATGGTCCTCACTGATCCTTCCTTGTTTCCTCATATAAAGTTAGTTTACAAAGGAGAATATTCAATAAATAAAATCTCAGTCTTCTTAAATTTTAGATTACTAGTAATAACAAAAAATCTTTCTTAAATATTGATCTTCTGGGATCCAGTCAACTTCACACGTGTGTACAGTTGTATACACAGAGGTATGCAGCTACATATAGGAAGTAATTTTTATTCCAATTAAAAACACTATCTGTGGCTGTAGAGATTGCTCAGTGGTTAAGGTTTTGGCTTACAGAGCCCAATGACCCAAGATTGATTCACCAGTACCCATATAAAACCAGATGCACAGGATGGCTCATGCATCTGGAATATGTTTGCAGGGGCTAGAGACCCTGGTGCACCCATTCTCTCTGCCTGTCTCTCCTCTATCCCTCTGCTTGCAAATAAATAAATAAAATTATTTTTAAAAGAAACAATATGTGAATATAAAGTAAATTCACACTCATTTTCTCTTTTAGTGTTAACTAAATATAAAACAAAAAGCTAGACATTGAGCAAAAATAGATTTTTTTTAAAGAAATAAACTATCTACAAGTTCTTAAAGCCTTCCTATTTTAAATTTGGTGCGCTTATGAAGCCTCACTTATTTGTACTAAGGAATATAAAACAAACTTCACCTCAAAAGAACAACCCTATACAATATATTTGAAATATTCTTCATAGAGAAAATATTAAATGAAGCTTATAAAACATGCATAAAACAGAAGATTTGATGGTTTAACTGATACTACTGTCTATTTTCATTTTATTTCTATCCTAAATTATGTCATCTGTACATATTGGCAATACCTCACTGACTTAGGAGGAAACAGGACTTGCATTCTTCTTGTGTTAGAAGAGGCATAAAAAATAATTTTGGAACAGCTCGCTGATGCGATTTTGCCTAGTCCCTTGTCTCTGAGCCATGCTTATTCCTCTCTGATGCAATGTCATATAATATACTATTTTAGGTAACCAAATTTCTGCCATGGACATAGATCCCACTTTATGACGAGTTGCATTTTGGATGATATACTCACAGTGTATTATAGACAACTATCACAGAAAGAGCAATTACAATCTTTCATGTGCTGGGCAACCTGCCTCCTGCTCTGGTCATATAGGTGAGTAAACATGCCCTGTCCTTGAGGAAAACATTGTGCAAGAGAATGGAGTAGTAAACAAATATTTGATAGAGATCCTAATTTGTGGTTTAATATATGTATATATATATATATATATATATATATATATATATATATTTAGAGAGAGAGATGTAAAGGCATAATGACTGTAACAACTCTGTATGGAAAATCCAGGCATTAAATGATATCTAAATAGGCATGTAATTTCAACAGAGAAGGATAAAAAAAACAGATCTAGCCAAGATATTTGGGGAGAATGTTGAGGCTTGAACATTCCTAAAGTCTCTCTGTTTTGTGAATACTTCAATATGCTTCATACAGACTGGTCAAAAAGAAGATGAACCTCAAATAGAGTTTAAGTTGTGAGGTTTGTGTCAGGATGAGGAATATAGTAATGGATTATTAAATATTCTAATCTATAAAGAAACATGAGATGGATTATAAAGAAAACACAGAGTAATAAATGAGATGTTTTTCTGTTCATTTAACCCAAGGGAGGATAATTCCTTTGAATACTTGTCAAGGAGAATAGAGAATTCAAATATGAATCTACACTTTGCAGTGTGGCTTGTGAGAAAAAACAAGAGATTCTGCAGGGGACTGGCCACAATGACACCACAAAATCAAAGGGGAATGCCAGTAATACTTAATTCATCAGTAGGAAAAAACATTTGAAATTATATAGGGAAATCTGGAAGAAAATATTTCTGTCAATTAGATATTTGATGGTAGAACCCCTGAGTGAGCCAAGAGCAAGAGTTATCGATTTTAGTCTTTCTAGATTTTGGGTCTAGAGAGAAAAAAAGTAAGGTTTCTTGTGGGGAACAAAAAGTCGGAGACCATCAGCATGATTTGAATCAAGAAACCCAGATTTGATGCCAGTTAAATGGCTCTGTAACCTTGACCTCTGATCTATTCACAAACCTTCAACAAGAGTTGCCATGAACTACTCGCAGTGAAATATCATACAAGTGTGCTTATGGCACCCCCTGTATTTCTTTTCATGGCATCTAATCAGAATTACCTATGGACATGAAAGGCTTTTCATGGTAACTCCAGAATAACCTAAATAATTACAGCTATAGAAAATTTCCTATGAAACTTAAACAGTCAACTATATGTATGTTTATGCTTCCAGAAACCAGTATGGCTAGAGAGATTTCAAAATTGTGGGAATTTTTTATGCTATCTTATCCACTGAAGAGAGGGAAAAAATATTATCATTGCAATAACCGTGAAAAGCTCTTATAGAGAAAAAAAGTAGAAAGATGTATTCTAAAGTAATTGTTTTTTTTGAAGATGATGTTATAGTGTACTGTGGATGACATCTATTCACTTTGTTGCTTCTCAAATGACAATTATTCAGAGTAATACAATTCTTCTAACAAATATTTCTTTAAAGAATTGATTTATTGTGAAGAAAATTTGTTTCTAACATGTCAGACTTTAGTTTCATCTTGTAGCATGTAACTCTTAATAGAAATTTAATTTCAAGGCCAGGCAAGGTAGAGCACTTCTTTAACCTCATCACTTGGGAGGATCGCTGTGAGTCTCAGGTCAGCCTGGGTTAGAGTGAAACCCTCCCTCAAAACAACAGTTTACTCTTTCTGCAGTTGTTCTCTGTAAATGTTTACTGTGGAACTTTTGAGACAGAGGGTTCTGCTCTTCAGGTTTCTGCTTCATTCTTTAACTGAAGTCACAAGCAACATGAGCTGCTGTGGCAACAACAGCTCAGTTTTCTGACACAGACTTTTTATACTGCAGTAAAGCCGCAACCCACACATGTCCAAATACATCCTATCTGCAGCGCAGGTGCCTTTCATTTTCCCACATCAATGTTCTAATATTTGTGTGGCTAGATTATAATTCTTCCAGAAAGCAATTTTGCTTCATTGAATACCAAACTCTCAGGAGTTACAGTCATCATAATAAATTATACATTAAGATTTTATAGTTTTGATTTGTTTGGTCATTTTTTTTGCAGATCTGTAAATATAAGGACAGACATCCCTTCTTCCACATAAATTAACCTCTACAAACAGACACTTGGCACCAAGCCTATGGAAACATACATCAAGGGTGTTTCCAAGAGTGCCTTTACTATGCTCCTTAGCATTAATTCTTTGACCATTGCCTACCACACTTCCAAACTGTCAGTCCATTCTACCAAGATGCCAAATGATAGATGTTCCCAAATCTTATCACTTAGCTTCTTTAAAATGTCTATAGGGCAATTCTCCTATACCTGAAACCAAGTTAAAAAACCTCAAAGAGAACACCAAACTGAATCCATCAATGAAATGTAAAAGAAAATTATTTTTACCCCCAAGTAAAACAAAAAAATCCATGAAAAAGAAATCAGAAGCAGCTAGCTAAATTAAATGCACTGTTTTCCTCATCTGTCCCCTACAGGAATAAAATGAAATGGCCTCTTGCAGAAAATAGCTTGCTTTTTTTTAATCCACTCTAATACACAAAAGCAGCTGTGAGTTGCTGCAGTTCATTCATTCAATTGTGGGTAAACAGAGAGGTAAGAGTAGACTCTGTGCTTAGGAAAGTCACAGTGAAGCAGGACAGGCAAGTCAAACATATACACATGTCATGCACATATATACCCATCATTAAGGTACAGCACAGGTGCTGAGTACTTCCTTAGAAATGCCACCAGAAAAGATTGTTTTCTGCTCCACTGATGAGAAATGGCCCTTCTCATCACCTCTGTCATCAGTTCCCCAAAGGAGTTTATGTCTCAAGGAATATACCCTTTCTGGAGACCATCAGTGAGCTTTCTACATTTGATACATCTGAGATGATTAGACCAGATAGATAAATATAAATTTCTGGGGGTGTTGTTATTGTTGTTGTTGAAAGAACAATTCCCATTTTACAGGTGAATTAACTGACACTTTGGACTAGTTTGTTGAGATGATTCACAAAGGATTATGCTTAGAAAGTCAATTATCTGTCCTCATGATCCAAAAGAATGTGAAATCTGTCTTCATATATTTCAGAATTCTGTGGTATGGTTTCGTCATTTTTTAAGCAGATACATTTTGAGACTTTGCTATGTGTGACTTACTTAGACTTGCATGGGAGTTGGACATTTGTGATCTCACCGGGAGTCCAGCTTGCAAGTCTCATTATCATCTCACATTTAAATATTATGGTTAATGAATATGTTTGTTACAAACATTAGTTAACTTATTATTAAAATAGTACAATCATCCTCATTTGTGTTCCCAGAAGTAATATTTATTAAAATGTTTGTTTATTTAATTGTCTTAATTCTAAAGACATAATGTGAAACATCGTTTTGTATCTTTCCTTTCTTATTCTACAGAAATTTATACATTTCATTATTGAAAACACAAGGAGAATGTCACATATATATTTATATTAAACTTGTAGCACAGTTTACTATCACATTCCACTCACTAGGACACAATGAGCATTAGGGAAATCATATCACTTGTGCTGTACACTACCTGTATGTACAGCCTAGACTGCAATCTCTCATAATGTGCACTATCGTCACTATTGATGACTTAGGTTTCTTCTTATGATAGTACTATTTTTTCCTTTTGATTTGATATTTTCCAAATCTCTCATGGATAAACACATGTTTCAATATTTGAAAATTTAGCTCACTTTAGTTTTAGTTTCCTCTAAACTCTTTTTCCAAGGTCATAGTATCTCAACAATGTGTAGACCCAGTCTGTTTAACTCTTGATCTACTAATTTGTAACATTTTATCCACTCAATGACCACTAAGATCCTGATACTAGAGTGACAGGTAACCAACGTGTCTATTTAGGACTAAGGGAAACCCACACCTTGATTAAGATTCAGTTCTTGAGGCAGGCGTGGTGGCGCATGCATTTAATCCCAGCACTTGGGAGGCAGAGGTAGGAGGATCACCATAAGTTCAAGGCCACCCTGAGACTACACAGTGAATTCCAGGTCAGCCTGGGCTAGAGTGAGACCCTACCTTGAAAAACCAATAAAAAAAAAAAAAAGATTCAGTTCTTTCTGAAATCCAACAATTCTGTATTCTATTCCTCTTCTCATAAGAACGTTTAACATTTTAATCAAAAAAGACTCTTCACTCTCATTTAACAACATAATTTTTCTGACTGTATTATTTTTGTCTAAAACTTATCTAAAATATATATTATTTTTTAATTCAAAGTTCAAAATCCATATGCTTTAGAGATGCTTTAGATTTTGTACCAAAATGCAAAGAACAATAGTTACATTTTTGGACTGCCCAGCAAACTCTTAGATTCATGGAGTTTCACACATCTACAAAGGAACATTTAATTGAAAATATGAATATCCAAGCCTCACATAGATACAACCCTGCACTCTCAGTGGCATGTTCTTCTCATCTGCCTTGCCTACCTTACAGCAACTCCTGAAGGGTATGTGAGTGAGAGTGGCAAGTTTATTACATGTGTCATTGAGGTCAAACTATAAGGAAACAATGTACTTTACATGTGGCTATTAACTGATAATGGCAATGCTTAATATCCAATTATAATAATTATATTATTAAAAAAACATGGAAATTGCTCATTAATTTAATTAAAAGAGATTTTTCTTCTAGGCCTGAAAGGTCTACATAGCTTGTCACTTTTTCCCGGCTGCCTCATTTATTCTGGCTGTAAAAGTGCATTGCTCTTCATTGAGAGATATTGACTGCAAACAGGTTATCGTCTTTGTTTCATGTCTTCCTGGAAAATTTAATCATTAGGGAAAATTCTGCCTTCATTTACTCTTTCTAGGGAAGTTGTACATTTGCAAGGATGAATGACCACTCCCCAAGAAATCTTTTCTTTGATGTGGATTACAGAAGCCTCCTCATTTATCCCTCCGCCCATAGTTTAACCATCTGTGTTAATTGTCTCTGGCAGTTAACAAATCACCACAAACTTAGAGGTTTTAAACAATACAAATTTATTTCCACACAGTTCTGTAAATTAAATGCTCAACATGGGTCTGACATGGCTAAAATGAAGGTTACTGTGATGGTAAGGTTTTGTTGTCAACTTGATCTTTTTAATCATCTTGGGTGGGCCTCGGAGGATGTTTATAGGAAGGCAGCCTCTCAGCAAGGGGCAGGATATAAAGAAGCTCAAAGAAGCTGGAAGTAAACATCCTTTGCTGTGTGGGCAATGCAGGAAGGAAATTTCAGAGACTCAGGAAGCCATTAAGTCTGGGGAAGGGTTGTAAGACCCCACCCTAAGACTATATAAAGGGGAAGAGATTCTCTCCTTGGCCCTCCTGCCTGTTCCCTGTTCTGTGTGTATGGTGTTGGGAATGGGTGTTTCTCTCTGCTTGGACCTGTGAAAGAGGGCCAGCCTCTTTCACTGTTATGGAACTTCCCTTCAATCTGTATTTTCAATAAATACTTTCCACCCCCAAATTGTGTCTGGTTCAAAGATTTATCCCAGTGGCGTGTGACTGACTATGACAGATTTGGTGCCAGGAGTGGAGTAATTTGCTGAGATAAATCTGACCATGTGGATTTTGATCTTCTGGAACTTGTGTGCTGAAGCAATGTACATGGACTTGGTATTTGCAACTGAAGATACCTTCCCGATTGATAAGCCAAGTTTTATAGACTTCTAGCAAGAATTTGGAAATACTCAATGCAGAGAGAATGGCTTTTGTAGGCTTTGCTTGTGAACTTTCTACAGGGAAGGAGAGACTGCAGACATCCTTAATAGAAGTGTGTGCCTGGGTCAGAGTGGATGCATCCTATTGCCCATGCCCAGAGAGTTTGACCAAGGTTAAATTTAAGTAATGGACTGTGCGCTTGGCTATGGATATGAGACTGAGAATTTAAGAGTTAAATTTAGAAAAAAAAATCAAGGCAAATTTAACTTACTGGCAGAGACTAGCTTTTTATTATGGCCCAACTGCTTTACATTGAAACAATGGAGAGATGCCTGAGGTATTTCCACCCATGAGGGACAGAAAGATGGATTGTGCAAACTCTTTGGAAAAGAAATCGCTGAAAAAAGGGAATCTGCTCTTCAAAGTCACATCTATTTTGTCCCTGAATTAACAACATGGCTGTGTCCTATATACCTGATATTGCTTTTGGAAGCATGAGAAATGGATGCATGTAGTGGTTCATGAAGTGCACATGGTTCCAGGAGCCACTGCTGAGATGTCTTATTTGCAACAGGGCATGAAGTCCCTGATTGGCAATTGAAGCCATTGGAAGGTGGACCATGGTTTGCAAAGGAGACCCGAAGACGTTTTGGACATACCAGGACTTTGCAAGGGCTACCATGGAGCACTGTTGGCTTGGGATGGAAGTTTTCCCAGGTACTCAGCCAAGCTAGAGGGACAGAATCAGAAAATCTGGAGACTGTCAGTCACTGGTTGTGCTATGGAACTTAAACTGCAGATGTGGATGTTTGCAGATGTTCGTTGAGTTTGCATTGGCCCAGTGTTTCCTTGTTATACCTCATAGCAGTTGAAAATATTTGCTTTGTGCCATTGTATGTTAAAAGCATGTAACTTGTTTTGGTTTACAAAACTCACAGTTCAGGGACCTCACCTTATTTTTGGGGGAGATTCTATGTCTGTGGTTGTATGTGGGAGAGTTATATAATTTTAGAAGGAATTCTGATCTTGTTACTGTCTTCATTTAGGAATTAATCATGATATAAGAAGACATAGTTTGATGTCAAGTTGACAAGGGGTGGAGTTGTGATGGTTAGGTTTTGTTGTCAACTTGGATAGTCTTAATTATCTTTCCTGGGTATCTGAGGATGTTTATAGCAAGGCAGCCTCTCAGCAAGGGGCAGGACGTAAAGAAGTTCAAATAAGCTGGAACTAAACATCCTTTCCTGTGTGGGCCATGCAGGAAGGAAATTCCAGAGACTCAGGAAACCATTAAGTCTGGGGAAGGTGTTGTGGTCTGCTTTCTAGTTGCTGCGCAGAAAGAACCCAAACAGATGCAGCTTGTGGAGGAATGGATTTATTAGGCTTACGGACTTGAGAGAAGACTCCATCCTGGCAGGGAATATGATGGCATGAGCAGAGGGGTAGCCATCACCTCCACCACAGCACTGCAAACAATGGCCGGAAGTTATGCCAAACACTGGCATGGGGAAGCTGGCTTATAACATCAAAAGCCCGCCCCCAATAACACAGCTCCATCGAGGTTGTAAAATCCAAAATGCCATCAGCTGAGGATAAATCTATCAAAACACATTCTTCTGTTTGTGGGGGACACCAAGATCAAACCATGACAGTCCACCCCTGGCCCCACAAACTAATAATCATATATGATGTGAATACAATGCATTCAGCTCAACTCTTAAGTCCCCACAGCTTTCAATTGAGCTATAATATCAACAATAAACCCGTTATGGCACAAAAGATTTACACTGCAACACATGAGGCACAGCAAAAACAGACTGAACCAATACAAGACTTAAAACAAACAGGACACCATCAATCTCTAACTCCAAGTTCAATGACTCTAACCAATATTCAGTCTCTTGGAGATTCAATTCCACCACTCCAGCTCAGCTACTCACATTCGGGAAAACTTCCACCAGTGCTGGCAGCTCACCTTGGCACCCATCCATAGTCCTGGAATTCTTTGCATCTCCATTTCAACCCAAAGTTCATCTTCATGGCTTCATCAGGCTCCATGCAGCCAACCTAGCACACCTGCTTCACATGCCAATGTCCATTGTTCAAAAACAAATCTGTGTTGCAAATCCAATGACCCTCTCTTCTTGCATTTGTTCTACTGCACAGAACCAGGTGGGCTACCACCTTGTTAATCCAGTGGGGAACAAAGCATTCAGGCCTCTTACTTCAAAGAGTCTGCATTCTTCCTGTTGTTCCAGTGCAGACCAGCTGGCCCAATCTCAATGGTTGTCATTTCTCAAATAATTGCAGGTGAATGGGCAGCAGTATCAACCTAAAGATCTTTCTTTCTGTGCCATCTCCATCTGTTCACACCAGTACATCTTTACGTAAAACAACCCTGCACAGGTTTCCAGGACACAGGCAGGCAGAATGCAACAAGCCTCTCAGAAAAACTGCTTCTGGCACAGTCCTGACAAAGTTCTTTCTCACCCTTGTGAGCCAAACCTCACAGTCCATAGTTCTCATTACATTCAGGCCTTATAACTCTGACGAGAATGATCCATCAAGCTGTACTTACAGCACTGCAAGGCACCTCTTAGTACGAGGTTTCCAATCCATCCATATTCCTCCTGCATATCAATTCCAAGATTCCAAAGCCACAGAATCAGGGTTCTAGCAGCAACAGATGGCCCCACATCCTGGTACCAAACTTTTGTGATCAGCTTTCTAGTTGCTGCGCAGAAAGAACCCAAGCAAAAGCAGCTTGTGGAGGAAAGGGTTTATTTGGCTTACGGACTCTAGGGGAGACTCCATCCTGGCAGGGTAAATCAGGGCATGAGCAGAGGGTTGGACATCACCTCCGCCACAGCACTGCAAACAATGGCAAGAAGGTGTGCCAAACAGTGGCAAGGGGAAGCTGGTTTATAACCCCATAAGCCCGCCCCCAACAACACAGCTCCATCGAGGTTGTAAAATCCAAACTGCCATCAGCTGAGAATTGATCTATCAGAACACATTCATTTGTTTGTGGGGGACACATGGATCAAACCATGACAGAAGGGTTGTAAGACTCCCCTAAGGCTATATAAAGGGGGAGAGATTCTCTCCTTGGCTCTCCTGCCTGTTTGCTATTGTGTGTGTGTGGTATAGGTGATGGGTTTTTCACTCTGATCAGACCTGTGAAAGAGGGCCAGACTCTTTGGCTGTTATGGAACTTCCCTTCAATCTGTAGTTTCAATAAATATTTTCATCTCTGAAATTGTGTCTATTTTGCAGATTCATCCCAGAGGTGTGTTGCTGACTATAACAGTTACATTAAGGATTTTTCCTTTCTGGAAGTTTTTGGGATGCATCCTTTCACTTGACTGTTCTACCTTCTAAAATCTGTACACATTCCATGGCTCATTGGAGCTGGGGAATAGAACTTAAATAGTACCCAGCAAATTCTAATGCACATCAGAACTTAAGGAGTACCCAAATTCTTATCTATAAAGTTAAATAATTAAAATTATAGACTGCCAGAGGATAATATAGAGTGGGAGACTTTATTTAAAAGAAAATGAGAAGTTACAGAGATCTCCAGCCACCAGTGTGGAGAGAACACATGGGAGAGGGTTTAATTCTATGCTGTTCAGCTAAACAAGCAAAAGAAGAAAAGATAACAGAGCATTCCCATCATGAGGAAAAAGTTTCATGTGGAAAAAATCTTGAGCCTTCCCTCACCCCAGCTATTAGACTATTAGGCTGGGGTGGGGGAAGGCCTTACCTTCCTAAGTCCTGGAGATTTGGAAGTTCTTCTAGGAAGGCAGGTGGAGGGAAAAGAGAGGCTGGACTTTTTTCAGTGACTTTAAAACCTCAGCCAGGTAAGTCAGAGAGACATCTGATTGGTCCAAACTTGACCAATCAGTTTTAGCATCTAGGTTTGAGCTCTAGCTAGACACCTCCCACTAAAGGGGATCAGGGTCATGCCTGGGATCTTTGAACTTGCCTGAAACTGACACACAGTCAAGTTGATATTCAATATAAATCATGATGTCATATCAGTCTCATATTCCATATTCCTGCTCTGCTGCTTGCACTTCTATCTTATCCTGCACTTTTCACAGGTTCATTTGCCAGGAATCTCAGCATAACTTGATCACCTCAAATATTCTTACTCTTTTCCCTGATCCATGTGCAAAGTTTCCTAACTCTTTCAAGGGAGATTCTATGCTTTTCCTCTGTAGTCCATTCTGAGTTTTTGAACACATTTGTGTCTAGCAACAATGCTCAGTAGCTCCTGCTGTTAGTTCAAGGGTATAGAGCAGTTGAGTCACAACTGGCTCAGCAAAGCTACACACAAAATCCTATTAAGGGAGAGGTGTTCTCAAGAAGTGCCCAAAATAGTTAGCTGCAATCCTCCAAGAAGGATTTTATTGTAAGCATGGCGAAAGATTGGGTTTTATGATTGTCATATTTGGCTGTGTGCTTGTTCCTTCCATGACTATACCACTCGACTAACTCAGTGGCTAATAAAAGAAGGCTGGTGTTCACTTCCAAGCCAATGTATTACAGCATCAAATATGAGATGTAGCATTTAGGCAGGGCTAGATGTATGCAATATGTGAGTCCCAAACACTTTCCCTCTATTAAACATTTCTCAGGGGTCCAAAGACTTGTATCTTTGGACTTTTTTATTATTTTATTTTTAATTAGTTTTTATATATTTTGTTTATTCATTTTCAAGGAGAGAGAGAGAGAGAGAGAGAGAGAGAGAGAGAGAGAGAGAGAGAGAGAGAGCGCACCAGGGCCACCACCTTGTGGATCTGGCATATGTGGATCTTTAGGAATTGAACCCGGGGCACTGGAGGCAAGTGCCTTAACCACTGAACAATCTCTCCAAGCCCTCTTTGGACTTTTAACTGCTATGTAAATGTGCTTTACCTCCTTTGGCCTCAATGCTTCCCAACATCAAAGGAATGCTTAGACTCCATTTTTCTTTACAATAAGATGTTTGAGTTTGCTCCTAAGAACAGATGCACACCTTGCTTTCCTACAGCCTTATGGAAACAAGACCACCACACATGACTAGGGATGGAAGTTACAGTTATGCTTTTCAGAGAGCCAAGATAATTTTCTAATAATTACCTTGAGCAAAAAATGAAAACAATAACAA
>PVHP010032065.1:0-20579 GCA_004024765.1 Zapus hudsonius | reverse complement strand
GATGGGGAAGCCTCGGGATCCGGCCCCGGAGCCGCGGGGGAGCGGCTCGGACTCGAGTTTGGAGGTAACTGGGGTGGCCCGGGGCCCGGGAGCAGGAAGAGCCCGGATGGGGAAGCCCCCGGGATCCGGACCTGGGAGCCGCGGGGGAGCAGCTCAGACTCGAGTTCGGAGGGAACTGGGGTGGCCCGGGGCCCGGGAGCAGGAAGTGCCCGGATGGGGAAGCCGCGGAGCCGAGGAGCAGGGAGCGGTTCAGCGGCAGGCGCAGGTCCTGCCAGCTGGCGTTTTTGCACTCACTGCCTCCGATGCGTCCTTGAGGTAGATTCAGGTTTCAGTCAGAAGACTCTGTTGCTGGAAGGCTACCGGAGACGAGGACCTGGGTATAGCTTGTTTCCACGGCCTCTAGCACAGCTAAAATCCCTAACCTTTGTTCCCCCGGGGACACTGCGTGGCCTCTAGTTCGCCATCATGAACCGGAAAACTAAAATGTTAAATTTTTTTACAGGAGGAAAAGCAGAAGAGAGAAGCATGTTTTATTGGTTAGTGAATAACTCTGCTAGCTCTCTGCAAGGAAATGGGTTTTATGGTTTAAAGAGGTGCTCAGTAGTTTTGTTGATGCTATTGAGCAAAGAAGGCATTAAAGTTATTGTAATGAAAAAATATATCAGGAAAGCTCTATTCATCCTAGATTTTTTCTTCCTCAAAGCACCAGTGAATCATCATAATTCATGACCAAGGTACACTTCCCTACTCACAGAGTAATTTCATGTGTTTAGTCTTCGATGTAGTATTAGAACTTTCATTAAAATATAAAAGAAGAGTTAGTTTGACATCATTAGAATATGGTAGTAGATAAATCTGATTCTTTGTACCTTCAAAGTGAAGTATCTTCTGTTTACGGTCTTTATAAAAAGTAACCAAAGCTGGTAAATTATTCAGGGTGAAAATCTACGTTTAAGTGTTTGGGTTTGAACATGACTGAGAATGGTACTTTCTCAGAAATCTAAAAGACACCAGTTTTTGTAGCCAAAGAGAAAAATATTGGCTCTGCATTCTGCTTTTGAGGCCAAGTTTGAAAAATAATCTAAATTAGAGTTCATGGGGCACGTATTTAAAAGAATATCTCATGGATTTAACTGAAGCTAATTTCGTGTTTGTAAGGAAAAGCCAGTCTCTTGGAGGTAAACAATAAAATAATTGGCAAGATAGAATAACTGTAATTTTAACAAGTGGAGCCATATGTAAGATTACTTCCATTCCCCCTTCCCGCAACCTCCCTCTGTCTGTCTGTCTCTTGTCTCTGTCTCAGACACACGTGTGCATACCCATACACACAAGACAAAAGGGAAACCAAACTTAGTAACTATACTTTTGTTATGATGACACCAGTTTATTTTGGAATTCCACAAATCATTCTAAGTGTTAAATATATAACCTACATCAAACATTGGAACATTCATGTAGCAACATACCGAGTAATATCTAATAACTACATAAAAGAGGGCCAATATGACATTTTAGCTTTATCTTCTGTGATCACACACTGAATCACATGTTTTTAGTTCATGCCTTTTTGTTTGTATCATTTTAATCCACAGTGGGACCGGAAAACATCTTGATATTTTTTTCCATGTTGTCCTCCTATCCTGAAATTTTGTACTAATTTAGTAATACCTGATTTCTCTCAACACTTTCCTTAATCTTTTTGTTTGTTTGTTTTTTTGAGGTAGGATCTCATTGTAGCCCAGTCTGACCTGCAATTCACTGTGTAGTCTCAGGGTGGCCTTGAACTCATGGTGATCCTCCTACCTCTGCCTCCCAAATGCTGGGATTAAAGGCGTGCACCACCACGCCCCGCTACACTTTCCTTAATCTTTTACCAGAAAATTATTAAAATAAGTTATTATTTCTACAAATTATTTATTGAAATAATTTATAGAAATGTGCATAATAAAATATAAGGATTAATTATGCCATTTCTCTCAGGTCTATTTTAACATATAAATGCTTTAAAGGCCTGAATATAACCCTTTCTTGATATGTTAAAGTGTTAACATTTGAAGATTGTCCAAGTCAGTGAATTACTGAGACACAAGGAAAAAAAACCTTGAAGGTTTCAAGGATTATGATACTTGAACAGAATTGTGACTTCTGAACAGAGAAACTTTAAATGGAAACATTTCTGTCATCATTATAATAGACGTAACCAAGGTTAATAACTGGAAACCCCCTGACTAATACATTAAATATGTTTTGCTCAGGCTGAATGTGTGAATAGATTGCATGTCTGTGCAAACATTCTGATTAAGTTATTCCTAGGATACTCTGATACTAACTACTTTTGACAATCCTGGAAGTAGAACAACGGGGAAACCTCAGTTGATTTCCTGGATGGATTTTGCATATAGCCAGTAGCAATAATACATAATACCTCCTTATTGAGGGCCTCAGATGGGCATAGGAATTCTGGCATGGCATATAACAGGAGTTGTCAAAATTAGAATTGACATGCATTTTTACCTAAGGAAAACTACTTTATTTATTTATTAGTTTAAATAATATTTATTTATTTACTTATTTGCAAGCAGAGAAAGAGAAAGGGTGAGAGAATATGGTCACACCATGCTGGAAAGTATTAGTGATCTTTAGGAAAGTTTAGGTCTTTTTGATCAATGTGTTAGTTTTTTTTTTTTATTGTCCATAATGAGTTACATTATTTAATGGGCAAACGATGAGTTGTTTTCCCCGGTTCCCCAATGTCCCTCTTTCCCATTCCCAGTCGGCTGGGTATCCTCCTCCGTGGGCCATCTGGATCAGTCCTTGGTGCAGGGGACCATGGATAGCCTAGGAGTCAGCCAGGTTCTTCTGACCCAAGTGTGTTGTTACTGAGGGGTGCCATGCCTCTGGATCATCTCCCCCCACCACGGCTCTCACAATCTTTCCGCCCCCCTCTTCCGCACAGTTCCCTGAGTGGTGGTGGATGAGTATTAAGGCTGCTTTAATGTTGTGAGCTTAGGGGACTTTGTGTCAAAAATTGTTGGTTTCTGTCACCCTGGCTTACCCTGTTTATTGAATGGCTGTGTCTATGGGTCCCTTGTTCATCCCGTCATTCTTTGCGGGGTTCCATATAGATCCTCCATAATATGACTGTGGTGGCTCATGTCTTGCCAGGAACTCAGCTATCAGCTTATGGTCGGTTGGTATGGTTAGATGAGCCACAGCTCTCTCGCTGCATTCTGAAAAATACAAACACAATCTCTATCAGAGAGTGAGATCAGTATAGGTTAACAGATATACACAATTCTGGATTACCTAGAGTCTAATTTTAGTAGCCTCTCCGTCATTCGCTCCCATAGTGCATCTTTCCTTGGGAGCCCAAGAGTACGGGATCTGGTGCATATCGCCCTGAATCCCCAGTTCCAGTCAAGGGTTCCCCCTCCCTCAGTGGAATATTTGGCCAAATTTAAAAGCTGTTGATTATCTCCCCCAGGCCCAGGCTCCTCCAATACATAAGTGCTCCTTTCTTGGTTCCCTGTTTGCTCCCAGTAGGAGGTGTGCTCAGCCTACTCATGTCAGCAGACTGTGGTTCATGCCAGTGGTCTCTGAGAAAAAGTATTTTATTAAAGTCTTTGAAAAATTAGTGCTGAGGAACTAGCTCAGAGGGTGAAGTGCTTGCCATGTATGCATAAAGACTTGAGTTTGGGTCTCCAAAATCTATGTAAAATACCAGGCATGGTAGTGCATATCTGGAAACCTAGTGCTAGGGAAGTAGAGACACAGACTCCCTGGGGCTCCCTGGGTAGCTAATCTAGCCAAATCTATAAGCTGTAGGTTCATCAACACACTTTGTCTCAAGGGTACATATAGAGTGATGGAAAAATACCCCAGATGTCCACTTCTGGACTCCACCTGCCCACACATGCTTGAGCATCTGCTTATACAGGCACTTCCCCACACAGGGTACACAATATTTTTAATGTTTAGCAGAAGGAGGTAATGGAAGGTCCCATAATACTTTCATAAATGACAATGAGACACTAGACAACGAGAGTAATAACTTTCAAAAATGAAATTCAAATAGGTAAAATGTCATTGGTTATGGCAAACACTGTAAACAAAACACCTGTACATAATAATTACATTGTTGTACATTGGTTACAAAGTAAACATAATACAATGAATGTCTTTCAGAGTACTTGACTGTTAGTCTTATTAAAGAATTCATTAAAACATGCATTCTTACCATATAACAACAGTGAATGACTGTAATGAAAATGTTCTCACAAAGTGTGATTTTCACTGAAAAAAAAAACAGATGGAATTTAGGGGAGTCCAGAAGCTGAGAGATTTCTATATTGTGTCATAATCTTTGAAGGAGAGTTCTCCTGAAAACTGTCTTCATGTTCCTAGTCTCAAAGAACTGGTCACATATCTAAACTCCCAGAGTACCTAAAGTGTGAAACTGTGGTCCAGAGACTTTCATGATCAATTAGCTTACAGATGCCTGTTGAATCTCTGCAAGTATACAACACTCCAAATAATGATCACATTTGTCCTTCTTAACAGCGTTTGGAGTTTAAGTATAATACTGAGATTCTCCAGAAGTTCAAAGCCCTAATTGTTAGTAGGTGATCTACTACAGGAAGGATTCATCCCCATCCTGACCTATGCAGCCTGGCAAAGCTATTTTTAGCCCAGAACTCCCTGTAAAAAGATTACTTGTAGGGAAAGAATTTGACCGTCCTTGGGGCTGGGAGTAGGAAAGGGTGCATCATTATGGAAATTTACCAGTTGTACTAAACAATACTTATTGATTATATACCATGTACCACTACAGTCTCTAGGAGGTCACATTATCTATATGGCATGAAGAGGTAGAACTGAATATGACAGCAAAATGTTTTACAAAAATACCAAGAAATGATATCAGTAAGAGTAGTATGAAAGGTTTTCAAATGCATGACTTAAAAAAAAAAAAAGATGTCCCTCCTTGTACAGCAAAAGTGGATTACACTGGATCCAACCAACTAAAGCTTTTAGGTAAAGCCTAATCCACTGCGTGCTTGGATGATGACACAGTGATGGCTTCTATATTTGTAGGCAAGTGCCTTAACCACTAAAACAGGCCATCTCTCCAGCCCCTTCCCTATGTTTGTGTATGATTTCATCCTATAATAGTAGGTGTAGCAAGGAGAAAAAGTGCTGATCCATAGACAGAGATACAATTTATACAGCCACAATATACATGGTGCATTAATATGTTCTATATTCAGTAATAGAAGGTGCTTTTAATATGGACTTACCATTTTATATCATTGACTTTAATGAATGATGAAGCTATGCAGAAAAGTTTTGACCCTTCCAAGTTTTCTAGCTCCATAATCCCTAAGACTCATTTACCATGTTTCTGCCAGTAGATGAGTGGTTAGCACTACATACAGTAAATGAGTGCAAACCATATTTATTAAAGCTAGTTATTGCATTTCTATCCCTGAAATTACCAGGAAGGAAAACCACCTGGCCAATTCATGTTTCTTTTTATTCCTTTATTCCAAAATATAATTATTTGCTCAAAACTAGATCTGTTTTCTCTAGGGCTATCAACAAAACAAAGAATTTAAATATTGCCAACAGTTTTGAATCTAGCAGGTTTTAAATTGTATAATAATAAGATAGGCTTAGCAAACAGTAATGTCTCTAGTCTAAACATGTGACTTTATGCAAAACAGTAATTAACCTTAAGAAGAAAAGTCAACAGAACTGAGATATGGTTATTTTGTTTAGCACTTTTTTTGCTGCACTCTTTGGTCTTATTTCTGCCCACTGAGAACAGCATTTTTCTCCCATAGCCAACTTCCTTTAGGTATGGCTCTCTGTCTTCTCCATAACTCATCCTTTTATTCACCATCCCTCCCCCATACCAGCTGTTTTGAATTTCTTAACCATTAGTGACAGTGAAATTTCAACGTCAAGGAAATACTTTGTTTCCTAATATTTGTCACACATTTTAGTGATGTTCATGGGTTTGCAGGAGCTGCCCATCCATGCCATCAGGGAGACAGGACCTCTGCTGCTTGAGCTTGCCCCTGGGTGGAGATCCACAAGGCAGTTACTTGGCCACACTGCCTGGAGGGATGTATTGGTTTATAGTTGTGTAAAATCAATCCATGCAGGAAATGAAAGCAATAGGTAAGGAATAACAATAGTCAAGAAATGTAAGAATCCCAGATATTTTGAAACATCTCTGGATTTGATTTATTTCAGACCCAGGCATTTTTTTTTCTTCTTTCAGTACTTGGCAGCCAGGTTTAGTGCTGGCAGCTTTAGGAAGCCAAGTTGAAAATGAAATGCAGTTTCTTCCACATGGTTTTTAGTACTCTGAAATTCTCACTAGCCTCTAAGCACTAGGCTCCACCATGAAGGTTCCACAGTTTGGTATGCCCCTTCATTCAAACCCTCACCTTTGAAGTTAGAGAATAGAGGGGATTCAGTGTGTCAGTGTAGGAGTCAGCCACCCATCTCTGGGATGAATCTTCAAACCAGGCACAATTTATGGGAGGAAATGATTTATTCAAGCTACAGATCCAGAGGAAGTCCCATAAAAATGAAAGAGGCCCTTTCACGAGTCCAAGCAAAGAGAAAATCCCATCACCAACACCACACACAAAACAGCAGACAGGAGAGCCAAGGAGAACTTCTTCCCCTTTATATAGCCTTAGGGTGGGGTACCTTAACCTCATCCCAGACTTAATGGCTTCCTGTGTGGGCAGGGCAGGTATTTCCTTCCTGCCTGCCCACACAGGAAAGGATGTTTACTTCTACCTCCTTTGAGCTTCCTTACATCCTGCCTCCTACTGAGAGGCTGCCTTCCTGTGAACATCCTCAGAGACCCACCCAAGATTACTTGAAAGGTCAAGTTGACATCAAAATTTAACCATCACAGTCAGTATAGATTATGTAATGAGTGTTGTGGTCAGCTTTCTAGTTGCTGTGCAGAAAGAACCCAAACAAAAGCAGCTTGTGGAGGAATAGGTTTACTTGGTATACGGACTTGAGAGGAGAGTCCATCCTGGCAGGGAAAATGATGGCATGAACAGAGGGGTGGACATCACCTCTGCCACAACACTGGAAACAGCGGCAGGAAGGTGTGCCAAATACTGACAAGGGGAAGCTGGTTTATAACCCCATAAGCCTGTCCCCTACAATACATTTCCATCTGTAGGACCCAGTGTGGCTGCATATCTGAGAGCTAAATTTTAATATGCATCCGAATGAGAGCATGGTAGCTCATGCCTTTGTTCCTAGCACACCTGTGACCCCCAGGAGGCAGGGGGGATGGCTGACAGCCCTAAACTCTGTTTACAAGTGCTAATAGGTTTTACTCCTGCTGGCTGAGTTTCTGTAGTTGTGTTCCTGTTTACTGAGCCCCCTTTGTATAAGACATAAGGCAATGCAACACATCCCTAGATTGTATATAAGGTTGGATGTGAAAATAAAGTTTTGAAATCTGCTTGGACACTTCTCCCGGCTGCGTGTGATTGTCCAGCCGCCGCACTCACCTTTCCTCGATGGAGCCATATCTCCTGCTGGCCAGAGAGACAGGCTCATTTAGCAGGGGGCCAGGGACCCGTGCGGTAAGACATCTGGAAAAACACCGGACATCCATCGAGATTGTAAAATCCAAATTGCCATCAGCTGAGGATCAATTACCCAGAACACATTCATTTGTTTGTGAGGACACCTGGAGCAAACCGTGACAATGAGTTTCCAAGATTTTCAGCAGTTTTTGATAGTTATATAAGTATATATACAAGTAGGTCTTAACTGATCAGGTTTTCTTATGTATTTAGAATTTTCTCTCAGCATATTAGACAAAAGTTCCTTAATGGTGACTGAAGGGAGAAACATTGAGGCCAGAGCTATTTATATGGTCAGCATTTTGCTTTTAGGAGAGCCAGCACTTGATGTTTTTTTCAGAGTTGTTGTGAACTTCCTCAGTTTAAAAAATGGAAATTTGAGATTTAATTGTTGCTGCAGTAGATTATTGTACTGAAATAGTAACATAAAAAAACATTCTGAGGGAAGATGGACAGTGAATTGGTTGAGGTTTTTACTTTTCTTTGATCACTTATATGTGCTTGTTTCATAGTGTTATTCTTATCTCCTGAAGTATTACTATGCATCATTTGAATAGTGACTTACACTTCACATAGACACATGCAAGCCTTTTTCCAAAGATAACTAATCATTATGTCTAGGTAAAATTTCCACAAATTGAGTCATTCTTTAATATGATACATTCTAAGCCAGTATTAAATAAATTGCATCAATTCTAAAAACTTCTACCAAGATATGAATGACATTGATGTAGAGTTAAGAATATATTAGAAGGTCATGAATAAATAGTATTTAGTAATTTAGTGAATGTGTGTGTGTGTGTGTGTGTGTGTGTGTGTGTGTGTGTTAATGTGCCGGCAGCACCTCAAGTGATAGATCTCAAACTTCATAGGGTATTTTCAAGTTAGGTAAGTGAAAATAGGGCATACTCTGAAAAACCTCAGAAAAGTATTTGCAACGATTTGCTCATTTCTGGCACATTAGTTAATTACTTCACAAATTTGTTCATCATGTTAACGTTTCACTCTTATAATAAGTATAGTAACACTTTTTTTTATTGTCCATAATGAGTTACAACATTTATTTAGTGGGCAAACAATGAGTTGTTATCCCCAATTCCCCACTGCCCTCCCCTCCCCCCTCAACTGGATAAACTCCTCCATGAGTCGTCTGGATCAGTCCTTGTGACAGGGGACCACGATAGACTAGTAATCAGCCAGTTTCTCCTGTCCATACCTCTGGATAGTCTCCCCCACTACGGCTCTCACAATCTTTCCGCCCCCTCTTCCGCATAGTTCCCTGAGTCGTGGTGGATGAGTAATAAGTTTGCTTTAAGGTAGTAACACTTTTATAAATGTTATCAGGTTTTTAATGAGTCAGTGATTATTACATAGGTAAGAAATTGCATTTGAATGTACCCAACCAAATAGCTATACTGTATTCTGAAACATTTGTTACAAGAAAAAGAAAAAAAATACTATTATTTTTGCATTTTTTTATTCTTTTAGAAGTTAAAATTAACCATTGCTCTTAAAAGTTAGCAGGAAGACATTGAAAATAATTGTTTTCCCTTCCCCATGGTGTATTTATCTAAGTATAAATGTCTTAGAGAATTGGTATTTTTATGAGATTTTATTTGCTGTGTTTGTGACCATGTAGCTTATTACCATCTCATCAGGAAGGATTATCTTATTCAGTATATTAAAGAAATTACTCTTCCAAGAGGCCACATGAAGAGCTGATATAACCAGAATCCATGCCAGGTTAAAAGTTCATTGGAGACCCTTTATATAAATGTTCTCATATGTAGGGGAATCTCATTTCTGGGCCATAGTCACTTTACTAGTATAGAATAATCTCCATTCCAAGTCTGGCTTGCATCTTGGACACTTAGGGTAGGATTTTACAGATAGTCTTGTGTGATATTATATCAAAATATATAATAGTATAAAGGTGTAAACTTACAGGCCACTATTGCTTATATTGCATTAAAGGATACCCACTTATTTGACTTGTGATCACAAAATACTATTGGAATTCCACTCACTGTTAACTTAAATGTGCAGTTCAAATAAATTCAAATTTTCTATCAAGTAATACATGAAAAGTAATGGTTAACATTCATTGTCTTCATTTTTTTTTTCATTCATGACAATTATGGTGTCAGTTCACACTTACAGATTTCATTCATCATAGGTGAACTGCTGGCTGGAAATTCATAAAGTGGTTTTCTTGAAAGACACATGAACTTTTATTTAGTTATTTGGTGAGTCACAATCTTGTCCACTTTTCAAAAAAGCTCCAATAGGATCTTAAGTTTTTTAAAGGTCTTAGAATTTTGACAATGACAGTGTTCCTAAGGCAATGATTCCTTCAATCACCATCTCACTTCATTCAAGGAAAATATTCTCTAGACAGTTGTTTGTCTGTTTGTTTGGGAAAGAGCCTCAGTGTGTACTCCTGGCTGGACTCATACTCATAGGTGATATTTCTGACTCTGCCTCCAGAGTATTGGGATTTTTATCATGTGCCACCATGACCAGCCCAAGGCAGTTTTATTGTATCTCTTTTGTAATTGCTAAATGAGCTTCCATATGATGTCATGTGTAATTCCCACTTTTAATGCAAATGTTCTTTAGTGTGAATACCTAGAAGTTAATTTTCCTTTCAGGTATGACATTCTGATTTCAAATCAGATAGAATTTCCTGTTGTTTCTTGCTTTTTGTTTTCTTCTGTTGTCATTTTTTGCTCTCTTGAATTGATGAACGGAGGGTTCACTGCCTTCAAATTTGTATGTGGCAAACTTCTCTTCAGTAGAGGTTAGACTGGATGACCTTAAATTCTTTCACTGATTGGACTTCATTAGTGTACTATAAATGCAGACATTAGAGAGATAGTCACAAACCAGCTTCCTATGTGTAATAACTTTATAAAAGGCTGCAGAAGCATTACCTTACCTCACCTTCTATTCACAGAACACAATGTGCATGATATTTTCAAATGACTCTTTTCTTTCCAACTGTTTCTTGCCAATAAACCTAAAATTTCATAAGCTATATTTAAGTTATTTTTAGATAAAATGATACCTACTTTTATTTTTCCCACTATACCAATTTCATTACCAAATACCCAGTAAATATTCCACAACTGTATAGTAAATTAATAATGGAAGAAAATTTGGTTAAGAGGCTAAAATTTAAGACATGAATAATATCTTTAGTATGTAGAGTGGTGACTGGATAAGAATATAAATGTTTAGTAAGAAACCATTTGGAGGTTCATATCAAATGAGGTGTTTTCAGTGGGCCTGCCTGTATGCTCATCTCTTCCTTTTACTTGTGCAAGTTGTGTTGTCACTGTTCCAGAATAGTGTTGTATATAATACTACATTATTAATCATATCTTTTTCTATACACAGGGAACACTAGTTGAAAACAATTGTCCTGTCAGTTACAATATGGGCGCACTAAAGTAGAAATCCAAGAATCCAACTTCAAAGCCCTGTTCAAATGAGAACATGAGCTAGAACAGTTAGTTCTCTTCCATTGCTAACAAACCCATTACTTCAAATATTAAAATATAGTTTTATTTCATTCCGGTAGCTCTTTGAATTTATTTCATCAGTAGAAATAATGCCACCACATTATATCTATTAAGAATTTTTGAATAAAATCTATAGCAATGAGTTTGAGTGGATATAACATGACTGGTTTTTTTTTTAGTACTCACCAGGGGGATCGTTCCAGAGATCTATGGGAAATACCTCTTATTATCCACTCACCATCAAAACACTGGACATATATTTCTATTGAATCTTCCATAATAATATTCTTTAATTTCCCCTGCTATTAATAATCTAGTTTATTTATATAAAAGTAACATTAGGAGTCCATCAGGGACATAAGTGGGCTTGACCATTAAAACATGACTGTTTTTGCTTTCTAATTGCCTCTGATTAATGGCCTCACTCTTCATCCCACTGAATGATGGAAAATTTCACATTTTCATGGTCTATGACTCATGTAACAAATGAATGTGTGAATAGTATCAAAATACAGCAACTTGGTGCCCATAAAGGGGGTTGTCAGCTTTATAAAATGGCAAGGTACATAACTAGATATTTCCAAAGTAAAAAAAACTTCTGAATTTTGGCTTAGAAATATGCTTTTCACATGCACTGACTTATTAAATCACATAATGAGGGCTTATTTACCCAGTCTGATTTATTTCCCCATGAGTAATGGTCACGGAAGTAAATCAAGTGGACTTATAAGCCATTATTATCCCATGTAACAGAAAATACATGATTTTTTTCTCTGTTAATATCATGGTGGTTTTTTTTTTCTTCTTATACTAGTATGTTTCCCTCACAGCACAGTTTTCCAAACATTTTGTTATTTTTCTTTTCATGCAAGTTTAATAAATGTGGGTGATTGTGGTAGTTAGAGGCTTTACTCTCTCAGATGGCAATTATCTAATCTAGTTTCATTCTGAAAGTAAAACAGAATTAAAAATCTTGATACTTATCCGGAGGGATCTCTGGGTATAAGTCACTTGTATATGATATACAATCATAGGTGGGATTAATGTAAATTTTCCCCCAAAGTCATCCCAGTTCTATACTAGATTAGCAGATTTTATTAGTCCTTCTACAGAATGTCAGCAAGCCTCTACTATATTCATGGGAATCTTGTTTCTTTGATGAATTTATCAAGTCATAATTGCTGAGAATTTATATTACTTTTTCTGGCAAGACAATGTTCTTGAGAATTTTTTAAAGAAGTTGTTAGTGGATAAAACATCTAGGCTTTTGTGATTTGAAGTCAAAGGAAGTGTTAAAGCACTGGGTTTGACTTAGTTTTGGTTTCCTTTATATTTAATTGTATTAGGTATCAAAAATGCTGGCATCTTGGACTTTTTTTGAAAAAAGTAAACATAACTGTGCAAGGTAGGAAAAGCCATTGAATAGTCTACAGACTCAATCCTTTTGTAAATGGCGGTGAAATTAAAGATACAACTTAGACAACATGAACTCTGACATAAAATTCCTATTTACACACAAATTATGCCCTTTTAAAGAAACAGCATAATATCAATGTTCCCAAGGTTCTCCAAAAATATATTTGAGGATGGAGATTTAATGCTATCAGGAACTGTGAGGATTTATTTAATTTGCAAGGTATTGTTGAGCTCTCTGATGTAAATTTCTATAACTAGCACTTATTTTCTTTTTTTTTTCTTTATTGTCCATAATGAGTTATATTTTTTAGTAGGCCAACCATGAGATGTTATCCCCAATTCCCCGTTGACCCCCTTCCCCATCCCCAGTCAGCTGGATATCCTCCTCCGTGGGCCATCTGTATCAGTCTTTGTGGTAGGGGACCATGGATAGTCCAGTCTTCAGCCTGGCTCTCATGACGCAAGTGTGTTGTTACTGAGGGTTGCCAAGTCTCTTATATTCTCCCCCACCACGGCTCAGCTCTCACAATCTTTCCGCCCCCTCTTCTGCTCAGTTCCCGGAATCATGGTGGGTGAGTATTAAGGTTGCTTTGTGTTGTGAGCTTAGGGATTTTTGTGTCGAGATTCATTGGTTTCTGTCACACTGGCTTATCCTTTGTTGATTGAATAGCTATGACTATGGGTACCTTGTTCATCCAATCATTCTCTGTGGGGTTCCATGTGGATCCTCTCCCTTATGACTGTGGTGGCTCATCTCATACCAGGATCTCAGCTTTCTGCCTGCAGTCGGTTGGTAGGGTTATATGGGCAACAGCTCCCTTGCTGTATCCTGAAAAATACAAACACAGTCTCCATCGGAAAATGAGGTCAGTATCAGTTAACAAATATACAAAAATCTGGATTACTTAGCTTCTATTTTCAAAAGCCTCCCCGACAGACACTCGCATAGTGGTTCTTCTCTTGGGACCCAAGAGTATGGGATCCGTTGCATATCGCCCTGAATCCCCGGTTCCAATCAAGGGTTCACCCTCACTGAGTGGAATATTTGGCCGAATTTAATAGCTGTTGATTGTCTCCCCGAGGCCCAGGCTCCTCCTTTACACAATTGCTTCTTTCTTGGTTTCCTTTTCTCTCCCAGTAGGAGGTGTGGTCAGCCTACTCATGGCCTCAGACTGTGTTTCATGTCAATGGTCTGTTTACACCAGCTGTCGCTGTGCAGCTTCCCCTGGCAGCTTGTGTAGAGTCTTCCAGCACTGCACTAACTGCTATCTGGGGGCTGGTTGCCATTCCAGACCTCAAAGAGTCCCTTGATGCTGTTCCATGATATTCTGTGGTTTCTTCAGCAACAGGATTTTGCCTCAGGCCTAGGGAGGGCGTTTAAGAGCCTTGACAGAATTCTGTCTTGTTTATGGAACCTCATGGGTCACTTTGGTCAACAGCTCAGTGAGGGAAGGAACCAGTGGCCGGGACCTGGGGCTGTCAGACTGCTCAACTGTTCACAGACTTAGACATTCTCCCCTACTACTCATGGCACCTCTTACCAGTTGATGCCCACTCTTTAGGTTACAGTGTGCTCGTGAGAATTTTATGTTTTGAACCTAATTTGCTTTGGCCTCATGTTTGAGCCATTTCCCTCCCCCCTTCCCTTACCCCACATTTATAACCTCTCAGTTCTTTCTACTTGTCTGTATAAGGAAAACGGTTATCCAGGTTATGGACCACATATGAGGGAGAGTATGTGGCTTTCCATTCTCTGTTCTTTTCAGTGTTCCCTTTGTAAGATCTGCTCAAAGTCAGACCATTGTTTCCTAAATTTTGATGTGTCATTTTTCCTTTCAGCTGAGTATAATGCCATCAGGTAAATATACCATATTTTCATTGTCCATTCCTCCATGGATGGGCATTTGGGTTGATTCCAATTCTTGGCTATTATGAATTGAGCTGCTTTAAATATGGTTGTACAAAATTTTCTTCATCGAGATATGGCATCTTGTGGGTAGATGCCTAGTAGAGGGATAGCTGGGTCCATTGGTAGTTCTATGTCCATTCTGTCTAGAAGTCTCCACACTGCTTTCCATAGCGGTTGAACAAGTTTGCAATCCCACCAGCAGTGAATGAGGGTTCCTTTTTCCCGCATCCTTGCCAGCAACGATTGTTGTTGGTTTTCTTTATGATTGCCATTCTGATAGGGGTAAGATGATATCTCATTGTGGTTTTGATTTGCATTTCCCTGATGCTTAAAGAAGCTGACCACTTTCATAAATGAGTCAAGGCCATTTGTGTTTCCTCCTCCGTGAATTCTCTGTTGAGATCAGTACCCCATTTTGTGAGGGGGCATTTTGAGTTTTTGTTATCAATTTTTTATAGTTCTCTGTAGGTTTTAGAAATTAGTCCTCTGTCTGAGTTGGAGCTGGTGAAAATCATTTCCCAGTTTGAAGGGGGTCTATTGGCTCTGAGTATGGTTTGTCTGTACAGAAGCTTCTGAGCCTGATCAGGTCCCATTGGTTAAGTGTTTGTTGTATTTCCTGGGCTGTTGGAGATTTGCTCAGGAAATTTTTTCCAACTACTATTTCTTGTAGAGTTTCTCCTATTTTTTCTTCCTGGGTGTTCCCGGTTACCTGATTTATATTAAGGATTCTGATCCATTTGGAGTTGATTTTTCTGCAAGGTGAAAGGAGTGGGTCTATTTTCATTTTTTTACACGTTTATCCAATTCCTCCAGCACCATTTGTTAAAGATGCTATCTTTGGCCCAGCATACATTGTTGGCCCCCTTGTCAAATTACCAAATAACGGAAGTTACTTCTATTTAAAGCTGGGTTTCAATTCTGTTCCATTGATCTGTCTTTCTGTTTTTATGCCAGTACCATACTGTTTTTGTTACTATGGCTTTGTAGTATGTTTTGAAGTCAGGCATGGTGATACCTCCTTAGTAGGATTTTTTACTTAGAATAGTTTTGGCTATCCGAGGTCTTTTGCCCTTCCAAATAAATTTAGAGATTGTTCTTTCTGTGTCTCTGAAGAACAAGGTTGAGATTTTTATCCGCATAGCACTGAATCTGTAAATTGCTTTTGGCAGGATTGCCATTTTTACTATATTGATTCTTCCTATCCATGAGCTTGCAATATCTTTCCATCTTCTCACGTCCTCCTCTATTTCCTTCTTGAGTGTTTCATTATTTTCCTTATATAAGTCCTTTACAACCTTGGTTAGTGATAGTCCAAGGTATTTGATTTTCTTTGAGGCTATGGTAACTGGGACAGTCTCTCTGACGTCTTTTTCTGTCTGCTTGAATTCTGCATATATAAAGGCTACTGATTTTTGTGTGTTGATTTAGTATCCTGCCACGTTGCTGAAGGCATTAATCACCTTCAAGAGGTTACTGATATTATTCTTTGAGTCTGATATATAAAGGATCATGTCAACTGCAAAGAGGGATAGTTTAATTTTTTCCTTTCCGATTTGTGTCCCTTTAATGCCCTTCTCTTGTCTAATCACTTGGGCTAGAACTTCAAGCACTATGTTGAAGAGCAGTGGTGAGAGTGGGCAGACTTGTCTTATCCCTGAATTGAGTGGGAACTCCTTGAGTCGTTCCCCATTGTGTATGATCTGTGCTTTAGGAGTTTTGTAAATTGTCTTTATTAAGTTGAGGAATAGGCCAACTATGCCTATTCTTTCAAGAGTTTTGAAATAAAGAGCTGTTGAATTTTGTCAAAAGCCTTCTCCGCATCTATTGAGATAACCATGTGATTTTTGTGTTTGAGCCGATTAATTTGATGTATTACATTTATCAACTTGCGTGTGTTGAACCATCCCTGCATCTCTGGGATAAAGCCAGCTTGGTCAGGATGGATAATATTTTTGAGGTAGAATTGGATCCGGTTTTCTAGGACTTTGTTCAGGATTTTTGCATCTATGTTCATCAGAGATACGGGTCTATAGTTATCTTTTCTTGTTGCATCTTTGCCTGGTTTGTGGATTAGGGTAATGGTAGCTTCATAGAAGGTGTTTCGTAGCCTTCCCTCTTTTTCTATGCTTCTAATAAGCTTCAGAAAGAGTGGTTTTAGCTCTGTGATGAAGGCTTGGTAGAATTCAGCTGAGAAACCATCTGGTCCTGGTCTTTTCCTTTTGGGAAGGTTTTTGATTATGTCTTCAATCTCAGTGGATGTGATAGGTTTATTACTGCTTTTATCTATTCCGGGTTAAGCTTTGGCAGTTGGTAGTTGTCCAAATAATTATCCATTTCTTCCAGATTCTCTAATTTTGTGGAGTAGAGTTCTGGGAAATATGCCCTGATGATTCTTCCTATTTCTTCAGGATCTGTTGTGATCTCACCATTTTCCGTACTGGTTTTTTTTTTTTTTTTTTTTTTTGATTTGGACTTTCTCGTTTCTTCGTTTGATTAGATTTGCCAGGGGTTTGTCAATTTGATTAAATTTTTTAAAGAACCAACTCTTTGATTTATCTATTTTTTTAATTGTTTTCTTTATTTCCAATTCATTATTCTCAGCTCTGATTTTAATTATTTCATTTCGTCTTGAGCTTCTCGGGTTAGTTTTTTCCATCTGTTCCAATGATCTTAGGTTGTGGGTTAGGCGACTGATATGAGACCTCTCTGTCTTTAATATGAAGGCATTTAGTGTCATGAACTTTCCCCTCAGGAGTGCCTCCAATGTGTCCCATAATTTCTGATATGATGTGTTATCTTCATCATTTATTACTAGGAAATTCTGATCCCTTTGCCAATACTCATTCTATCACTGATTTCAAGCATCTCTGCAGATATTTTATCAAAGAGGTTCCTCTGACAGCTTGATTTAAAATAGCACTTTGTCAGTCTCCATTTCTTTTGCCCAGTATTCATTATTTATACATCCATGATTTTTATAGAATACTTAAATGGGTCATGTTGAAAATGTTGAAAAATATGTATGTTGATTAAAATGCTTATGTATATACAGTCAACCTTCCATATTTGTGGTTTCTGCATGTACACATATGGATACACCACACCTAAGGAACAGTTTTGGGGTTTGCTATTTATTCATGCACACGCAACCCACTTATTACTAAAAAATAATTATGAAGTGGATCTGTCTTATAAAATATTTCTAAAGAGATAAAACTATATCTGTTTCCCAGAGTAATTCAAAATATAGTAACTCTTTTTTAGTATGGATCTTAAGATAACTGGATTTATTGTCTCAAATGCTTAAAGATAGATTTATTTGAAGATTCTAGGAATGTTTATTCATAATAGTGTAATTCATTTAGATATTTAGGTCTTGTTTTGCTGTTGTTATTTTGTGGTGAATATTCTGCTCCTATCTTCATAAATTGATGTGCAAATCATTTTCAAGTCTTCTTCTTCAGTGTCATTATTTTGTACTCTTGGGTATAAAGGAATCAGCAAAGAACTTTCTACTCATACTGTTTTAAAATTGTTATAAATTCCAAATTCGTGAAATTGAATAAACTAGCTTTAACTATACTTTGCCAAGGAGCAAAAAGAACACTGAGAATGAAAGGACTTATTAGCAGAGAGAGCTATTTAAGTCCATTGAATATTTTCATCTAAATCTACCTATCTGATCTTCATGCCGTTTTAGTGACATTTGATGCTGACAATACAAACTTTAGAACCAGCTGTAATTTCTGCTTGCATGCATATTCAGGTCTGAAATGGAAAGACTATGACAAGTGCCTGCGCCTATGGAACTTACCACCTACGCATGCCTTTCCTTTCAGTTTCTGACACTTCAGCCTTTGAAACAGTTCCCATGAGCACTACTGAGAATCAGACTATTTAGATCTAAAGGAAAAACACAAGATCTTCTGCTTATATCTAGCACCTGGAAACCTCTTTGAAAAATTGCTTAAATGTAAATCATGCTGTTACTTTTTATGCACACAGTAGAAATGCTAAAATATTTTGGGAGGAGAGGGAATTTAGAGATAATAAGGACAAAGATGACAGAGGGAATCCCAGGCTATATTATTAAACTGCCTTACTGCCACTGTATTGTCATCAACTTACATTTAGAATGCATGTCATTTTCATGTCAGTGGTATTACAACTTCTTGTCAGCCTTTAGAAGTAGCCAGCAAGTAAGAATAGAGTCCTTTTTTTAAAAAATCAAAACGCTAAAAACAAAAGAATGAGTAGGCATTGTGGCTCATGCTTATAATCTCAGCATTCTAGTGGTTAAGGCCAGAGGATTTCTACATGGTTGATGCCACTCTGCCACTCTGAGTTACCTAGAAAGTTTAAGGTCAGCCTGGTCTAGAGACCCTTTTTGAGACCCTGTCTCAAAAAGCTAGGTTTAGCAACAGGTTAAAGAGCTTAGTAGATGTTTGAAACAAACTGGATCCTTATAACATTCCATTGTCTTGTATGAATCAAGCCAGCTTGAGCAATTAGGAGTTCATTCACTTTTTAGTTTTCTAAAGCTTAATGCAATAGCTGTAAGCCTTTTCTATTTTTTATCAATGAATATCAGTATTGAAAAGTGCCTTATTGGCCAACCACTTTCTATTTAAAAGAAAGGTTCCACACCTTTTTCAAGGCTAAGCCCTCAATCTTTCCCTTTTTTTCTATCCCTTCTCAACACCATGTGAGTGTAGACAACCTTGGTACCCTTTTTATTGCACCTTCATTGTCCTCTGGACTATCTCATACAAATCATTTCAGAACTCCACATCCAAAATATTCTTCCTGAAATTCTGTCTGCCCCCTCCAACTATTTACTTCTTTCCCTTCATGGACAAGCCAACTTTTAATTTTAATTCTTTCATTCTTCCACCCATTTCTTAATTCCTCCACATTCTCCATTACATGTCTGCCTTCATCATCAGACTTAAATACCTCTTGATAAGGTTACCAGGATTATTCCCTTCAGTCCTTTCCTAAGTTCCTTTATAGCAGCATTGAACTATTTTGGTGTTCTCCTCTTCATTAAAACTAATTTTTCTGACTTTCACGAAAACTGCTTTTTCTCTGCTCCACACCACCATTGTGTTGTTTTCAATTAAATAGAATAAGTCCAAAGTCTGATGATGAGTACACAAAGATGAAGCTAGCATAATTACATAGTCAGAGTAAGAATAGCTTGAGATTATAAGAGGCTTGGTTTGAATTTAACTCAGGGTAGTTGTAGTATCACCAAAATAATTGAAGGAAAGTTGACACGGATCCACAGACATCACAAGAACCATGCAAAGCAGATTGACTTTGTCCCTTCCAATTAGTTATGAGGGAAGGAATTTTTGGATTAAATGAAACCAGTATCTTGACTGGGGTGATCTCTGGAAACTGAAATAAAATGTGCACTCCAGCGCTAGAAGGCACTAAAGGAACTAAAGAGCACTAAGAACTCATTTCCTGCAAAGAAGTAGCTCTGTTCCCCTACTTCTAGGGAACGTACTAGACCCAGCGTGCTCTTAAGTTGTTAAAATCAGTGCACACTAAGTTTAAAAACAACATAGAAATAAAAGTGGAACTGCCAAACAAAGAGGAAAATGGTGAGAAGGGGACTTATTTATTTCTACTTTTCTTGAGACTTCTCAAAGTAGTTGATAGATGTTGCCTGAATTCTTTTTTTTTTTAAATAATTTATTGTCCATAATGAGTTACAACATTTAGTGGGCAAACAATGAGTTGTTATCCCCAATTCCCCGCTGCCCTCCCTTCCCCCCTCCACTGGATAACCTCCTCCATGGGTCGTCTGGATCAGTCCTTGTGACAGGGGACCATGGATAGCCTAGTATTCAGCCAGGTTCTCCTGGCCATGCCTCTGGATAATCTCGTCCACCACGGCTCTTACAATCTTTCCGCCCCCTCTTCCGCATAGTTCCCTGAGTCGTGGTGGATGAGTATTAAGGCTGCTTTAAGGTTGTGATCTTAGGGGTCTTCGTGTCGAAATCGTTGGTTTCTGTCTCACTGGCTTATCCTGTGTTGATTTAATGGCTGTGGCTGTGGGCCCCTTGTTCATCCCATCATTCTCTG
>PVHP010032064.1:0-20600 GCA_004024765.1 Zapus hudsonius | reverse complement strand
TTTGATGCTTTAGCTTTAGGCGAGCATCTCTTATTAAATCCCCCCCCCCCCCCGTCTTGGACATTTTTCTACATTGCTGCATAAATAATATTGCCTATTTTAAGCAATGGCAGGTTAGACTGGGTAATACATGATAAATAATTGGAAAGCACAATGATTTGGTGGCAGAAGGCATGATGGATATGTTGAATGAGAATGCCGTAGAAGGAGATGAAAATCATTGAAAAGAGATATGGAAGGAAAGCATTTTAAAATCTGAAGCTAGAAAAGAGAATCTGATTTGATTGACATGCCTGCCCATTATTATTCCTTGCAGGGTGACCCAGAATCTGAATGGGGAAGAACTTAAGGCTCCAGAAAGCCTAGACATGGCAGCAAAGTTCGTGGTAGAGCCAAGTAGGTTAGGAAGGAGGGGAGCTGATGCGTGATGCCCGAGGGGCACTGGAGCAAGCAGAGGGAAGAACCTGGAGGACTGCCCAGAGCTTGAGAGCAGGCTTCACTTCATTCCTCCTTGGTCCCTGCAGCCTGTGTGTGGATGTGCTGAAGCCATGGAGAAAAAAAGCCTGCATGCAGTAACAAGAGAGCTTTCAGGCAACACCAGCAGATGCATCAAAAAAAAAATGTTGACAAGATTACTCCCCTCTCTCTCTCACACACACCAATTTTCTACAGTATCTAAATGCACTTTTCTTTTACTTACCCTGCTACCCTCTCCCTTCCCCATCTCACACCTGCTGAACCCCCCACTAATGCCCATCCCATTCTCATATTAATTTCTTCTTCTTCTTCTTCTTCCTCTCTCTCTCTCTCTCTCTCTCTCTCTCTCTCTCTCTCTCTCTCTCCTCACAAATTCACAGCAGCTGTGGCTTTTACACAAGATTAAAGCCATCCACATTCCCTCATTGGTAGTGGGAGGGGCTCATGGGGATACCCCTCGATGAGAAGCCATTGGCCATTGACGATTGCTGGGGGAGGAAGACTCATATTCTTCAGTGGTCTAGACACTGGTGAGCTGCCCATGCTCCAGCACATAACTCCCAGCCCATGCTCATGTTAACAAGATTCTTAGGCATAAACAGAAACTGAACTGTCTCTATGCCTTTTGCCCTGAATACATCATTCCTTTTTTAAAATATCTTTATTATGAATAATTAGATACATTGTATGAGCAAATCTTGTGAAGGTGTCCCCATTTCCCTCCTCTCTGTCCCCTACACACTGGGGTCTCTCCTCGATGTGGATCTGTTCATAGGGTAGGGGGTTATGAACTGCACCAGAGGTAGCCAATTTTTTTCTTCCCCCTTTGTGAATTGTTGCTGAGGAGGGCAATGTCTCTGGATATTCTCCCTCACCATGGCTCTTACAGTCTTTCCACCCCCTCTTCCATTCAGTTCCCTAAGTCATGGTGGATGAGTTTTAAGTCTGCTTTATTGTTGAGATCTTAAGTGTCTCTGGACTTCTGCTTTGGGTTGTGTTGGGTATCATTGGTGTCTGACTCTATCGACCTTTCATGGGTTATCTGACTTGCTGTGGTGATAGGTCTCTAGTTTATCTCGTTACTTTCTCATAGGTTTCATTTGGGCCCTATATGATAGGCCAGGGGTGGTTCATCTTCTGCCAGGATATCAGCCATCATCCCATGTCTTGTTGGTGGAATTGGTTGTTCACAACTCTCACTGCCTTCTGAAAAATACAAACAAAATCTCAGTTTGAGAGTGAGATCAGTGTAGGTTAAATGAGACACACATTGCTAATTTGGCAAGATTCTAAAGGATGTAGCCTCTCTGTAGCTTTCTAGTAGTGGGGAATTTCCCTTTGGAGCCCAGGTTCTTGTTCCCCAAAAGATTTTGACATGAGTCCCAGTTCTATTTAGGGTTCCTTGCCACTGAGCAGATCTCTTAGCCAATCAGTAAGCCCTGGATTACCCACCTAGTTTTAGAGCCACTGTTGCACAGATGAGCACTTCTTGACTTGCTGGTCTCTTCCATATAGCAGTGTGTTCAACATTCTTGTGACATCAGTCTGTATTGTATATCAGTGGTCTCTGTTTTCTCCATATATCATTGGCCAATTTCCCCAGGCAGCTCATATAACACCATCCAGAGCTACACATGCTACCATCTAGGAGCTGGTTACCATTGTGGATCTAGCAGGATCTCTTGGTGCTGTTTGATGACCTTCTGTGTTTTTTTCAGCAATAGAGTCTTACCTTGGGCCTGGGGCAGGTATTCAAGAGATTTGATAGAAGTCTGTCTCACTTTGTGGACCTCGTGGGCCTCTTTGATCAACAGCTCACAATGTGGAGAGCATGGAGTTTGGTCCCTGAAGGACAGGAGATTCCATTGATCCCTTCAGCCTCTATCCACCTAAAGGTCTAATAAAATGGCTTGGCCATTAAAAAAGCTGAATACATCATTCTTTTTTTAAAAAATAAATTTATTTATTTATTTATTTTTATTGTCCATAATGAGCTACATTATTTAGTGGGCAAACGAGTCGTTATCCCCAGTTCCCCAATGCCCCTCTTCCCCATCCCCAATCAGCTGGCTATCCTCCTCCGTGGGCCATCTGGATCAGTCCTTGGGGCAGGGAATCATGGATAGCCTAGCTGAATACATCATTCTTGATGAGTGCTTTAATTTTCATGTGAACAACTTCCTCTTCCTGGCTTTATCCCATCCTACCAGCACCTGCTTGGGAAACTCGCTTCGTAAGGCCTCCCTAGAAAGTCTCCTCCTTAATAAAGCCTTGCGTGTGTGTGGTCAGTCATTCTCTAGCAGGGTCCTCAAAGCACTTGCTCATCCTATGGTGTTGCAATGCATGCACTGTCTCTCTCATGAGACTGTGAGTTCCTACAGAAAAGTATTATGTATAACTCATCTTTATAGGCCTGCCATGAAGCAAGTATCTGGTGTATCTGAGCTTCTCAGATACTGATTGAATGAATCAGTGGAGGAATGAGAACACATGCTTAGTCTGGCTGAGATATCTTCTTGTTAAACTACCTGTAAAACTCAATAGTGCCAGTCCTTAAAAAGTCACCTTGTAGCTGAGCAGGGTGGCTCAAATCCACAATCCCAGTATTTGGGAAAATTGCTGTGTGTTTGAAGGGAGCCTGGCCTACACAGTGAACTCCAGGCCAGTTTAGGCTGTAGTATGAGATGCCGCCTCAAAAATGTACTCAAACGATTTTTTAAAGTCACCCTATTGGTTGTTGTCTAATAGTCTATAATTAAAGATATGTAAAGCCCACGTGGGAATATAATGTCTAAATATGGAAGATTCCCTTATTAATTACCCTTAGAATATAATTTCTGATCTATCAAGTCAAGGTACATTTAAAGTGAATAATTTATATTATTGGAAATGGTGTACTGAAGTGCTACTATAGTTTAGATATGGACTGTCCCGAGAGACCCATTGTCAAGTTTGGTCTCTAGTCTGTTAGGAGCTTGTACAACCTTCAAGGAGTGGAGTCTACTTGGAGGAAGTTAGGTCATTGGGGGTGTGCCCTTAAAGTGGGTATTGGAGTACTAGCTTCCACTTCATTTTCTCTGATTCCTGCTCACCATCAAATGAGCAGTTTTCCTCCCCCATGATGTTCTGCCTCATCACAGGCTAAAGGCAAGAGGACCATGTGACTCTGGGCTGAAACTTCTGAGACAGTGAGCCATAATAACCTTTCCTTCCCTTATGCTAAATTTTAGACATTTGTCACAGCAAATGGAAAGTTGACTAATGCAGGTGTGTTCTGTAATCATTTTATATCAACCTCATAGAATCCATATGAGGCAGGTACTATATCTTAGTGTTATAGGAATAAAGATGTAGAGAGGTCTTTTGCTTGCCCAAGATTGTACCATTTAGACTGGAATCATCCAGCATGAGTACAGAGCCCAAGCTTGTAGCTAGTATACAAGCTTGTAGCTAGTAGTAGTCCCTTTATAGCAGATCTTTTGAAAATACTGTTTAAAATTCATGTGTAGACTTCCAGGACATGTGCTCTGGTCAACTCAACACTGAGCCCAGGATAGAAAGCTCTCTTCATGCCCTGAGCCTGCCTTTATCACAGCACTTTTATTTTTTTATTCTAACGGTCTGTTAGCTTATACCTACAACATAGGCTTCTCAAGGACAGAAAATGGTTATATTCATTGTTGTATCAACAGGACTCAACATAATACTTGTTGCTTAAAAGGTTTTCAGTGAGTTTTCTGAATTGTCAGATTTAAAGAAACCTTCTAAACTAACTCATTGTCCTTTGTGGCAAGGAGATATGCCCCCAGAAGGTCAAATTTCCCTTCTTGTCTCTGAGGATTTCTCAATATTGAGACTGAATGCCCTCTTTTGTTTAACATATAAATTTCATAACCCTCCTGAAAAGCTCTAATATTCAAAGGGAACTAATAGTTTTTACCTAGATTTTTTTTTCTTTGCAGCTTCGCAAGCTAAAAAGAATTTGTTCTAGGGCTGAAGAGATGTCTCAGCAGTTCAAGAAACTTGCTTGCAAAGCCTTTTGGACTGAGTTGGATTCCCCAGTACCCACAGAAAGCCAGATGAACAAACATTCATCTGGAGTTTGTTTGCAGTGGCAAGAGGCCCTGGCATGCCCATTTCCTCTCATTTTCTCTGCTTACCAATAAATAAAAACAAACATTTTTAAAAAAGAAATTGTTCTGATTTATTTTCATCATTTTATATTGTGAGCACAAGAATATTTTAAGCATATATTATATGTAAAATATTTCAATATTGAATGAGGTACCCTCTTCCCTGTAGAATATAACATGGTCCTGCTAAGAAACCTTAGGCTTCTCAGTTTTTTTAAATTCTGTCTTATTATCTGTGTGTGTATGTGTATGTGTGTATGTGTGTGTGTGTGTGCACATGCGCACGTTCATGCCATAGCACATGTGTGGAGCTCAGAGGACAACCCCTAATGTCGTTCCGTTCCTCGCCTTCCACCTTGTTTATGGAGGCAGAGTCTTTTGTCCTCCACTGCGAATGCCAGGCCAGCTGGCCCCTGAGTTCCAGGATATTCTCCTATCTCCACCCCCCACTTAAATTCATTCATCTCACCACAGGAAGGATGGGATTAGAAACACAAAGCAAGCTTTACATGGGCTCAGGAGATCCAAACTTGCTCTGACCATGCAAAGTGCTTTACCCACTGAGCCATTTCCCCAGTCCAGGCTTCCCAGTTTTACTCTTGTCAGATGCCTTATCCAGGCAGAATCCATGCTGTTGAGTGCTATTCAGTGACTGAGCTTTACCAAAGGTAAAGAAATGTCTCGTATGATAGTGCACCCTCCAAGTACACTTTGTCACACACATTCCTTTATTCTGAGCTCCATTTTCTCACCAGACTGTCTGGTGAAAGAGATGATAGCTGACTTTGCCAGGCTTCTGAACCTTGCCTATCCTGATGACAAGTATACCAGGACATGGCTTCCTTTCACTCCTCCCGGCCTTTTCATTCCAAAGACCTCATAACTTCCAGTAAACCTGAATGTCCAACAGGCTGAGGAAACAGAGGCTTCCAATTGCAGCTAGCATGTAATAAATATTATCCACACTGGAAAAGACGAAGATGAGGTTTGACTCTTTTGGTTTGTGATCAGTTTTATACCTCAGGAGGTAAAGGATTCCAATATAAAATACACCTATGAACTTAACTCCCACAAGGATGATCAATACAAAATCTTAGATATTCTATTCTATTCTATTCTATTCTATTCTATTCTATTCTATTCTATTCTATTCTATTCTATTCTATTCTATTCTATTCTATTCAAGAAATTGGTATCGTTCACAAGCAGGGAGGCAGAGTAGGATAGTGGAAGGAGCTCAGCTGTACATTCAAAGCCACTTAAGTTCATTCATAATTTAGTGTGAGCTGGAGAAAGGTATTTAACCTTTTTCAGCTTTTTCACACATAATATAATATGTATATGTGATGTGTGCACATGCACGTGCTCTTGCAGCACCCCTTGTACTTGCCTGTGGTGGTTGGGATCCATTGTTCTCCTGCCCATTCTTATTTAGGGCCAGAGAATCTCACTGATCCTGGAGCTTTGTTGTTTTTGGTAAGCCTGGGTGATTCCCTGGTCTCTGCTCCTCTTTGTTGTATAGGAGTTACCTGGATGTGTGGTTGCATCTAACTGTCTACCTGGGTTCTGGAGATTTGAACTTGGGCAATCTGAAGTCCCCCATGGATGCTCATGTTGGTGCAAAAAGCACTTTTAACTACCGAGCCATATCTCCAGCCCAGTGGTTAGTTATTTTGAGGTCCTGTTTCCTCATTGACATTATAGGGATAATGATACTAATGCAGGGTTCTCAGAAGGATTAAATGTGAAATTACTAATAGTGGTGACTATAAGTCAATGTCATGAGAAGGAAAGTTGGGATATAGTTCTAAATTAAAGATATAGATATATAAATATATTATTTATATATTTATAGATATATAAATAAAAGATAAAGATAAAAATATGTCATTTTTAATTTGACTTGACTTTGAACAAGCTAGCCATAATAGTTATGTTGAAGAATTTAAATATGGGCTACAGGAAGGAAGGTTCCAATGCAGAATTGTCTATATTAAATAAGACAATGATGATCTGTGTTAAGGGAATTTGTTTCAGAGCTTCAAGTTGAGGTACTTAATATAAGGTGTCGATTTTGAAATAGTTTGGAAAAGAAATATAGTGGGGATTCCAGTGGGAAGATATATAGGTGTTTCTGGGCCATTATCTATATTCCTCTGTGTATGAGAATTTTATTTTTTAATAAAATGTAGGTTAAGTAGTGGCCTTTGGAAATCCATGATCTAAGGGAGGAATGTGGGTCCTGAACCAATGTTTTCAACAAGTGGATCACAGACTGAGGAAAGACGACCAAGTGTTTGAGCATGGAAGGACTAATGGAGTAACAGAATCCAGATTTAAAAAGATGGCGGCTATCTGGAATCTAGATAGAATCTTTGTAAGAAGGAAACACAGGGTCAGGAAAACACAAGACTTTAATAAAGAACTAACAGAACATGAACGCTTATAAGAACAGCAGTTGGTGGCAAGTCAATGTTTGAGAGTGAATGGGATTCAGCTGTTGGGAAAATGAATGCAATTTCAGCATGTAATTGAAGGAGCAGGAGATCAAGAATGAGGAGGATTAAGAGTCAGTCATGGGGCTGGAGAGATGGCTCAGTGGTTAAGGCACTTGCCTCCAGTGCCCCTAAGGCCCGAGTTCAGTTCCCCAGTACCCATATATGCTAGACCCACAAGGTGGTGGCCCTGGTTCTCTCTCTCTCTCTCTCTCTCTCTCTCTCTCTCTCTCTCTCTCTCTCTCTCTCTCATTTCTCTTCTTAAAAATAAATAAAATATATTTTTAAAAAAAGAGTCAGCACACAGCCACATTGGAAGTGTTAGTTGTCATCACACCGTTGTCACACCCTGTGAGTCAGTCCACAGGTGATCACTGATCACTGCAGTCCTATCACCTGGCAAAGAACTTTAAGGCTCTTAATTTAAAACAAACAAGCAAGCATATAATCAACAACAAACAAACCACGGAGACCAGGACAGGCCATCAAATAATCAAGGGTTTTGTGCAAGAGATACTTATTCTGGGAAACCTCCATGAAACCCAAACCAAAAATATGCAAAAACAAGCAAACAAAAACCAGGTGCATCTCTTTCAATGAAATTAAAGGGCTTTTGTAGAGGCTCTGTAGGGAAGGAGAGCTCTTGACCGATGGCGTTGGTGAGGCATTTCTGCTCCTGTTTAATGATAGGGTAACAACAGTAAGCTTGATGCAAAGAGAGAGAACAAGTGGCCGTGCCTTCAGAGTGTATCTACAGCTTCACAAGCAGGAAACATGTGTTGCTGGGTGTCTGTGTGACACTTTCAGTGGCAGAATTTCCAAGGGCCAGAGATAAAGTTTATTCTTTGAAATGGACACTTGTCGAGACTTTGCAGTATTCCAGGACAATGTTGTTGGAGTGTCAGGAAGACAATTACACTGGTTGCTTATTGGGTTTCCAATGTCAAAGCTAGATTAGTGACTTGGCACCTTTCAAGAGGTCTTTGGTTTGTTTCATCCTGCTCTCTTTCTGAGTCAGTGAAACTGAAGCGGTTCAGAATTCAAAGAGCAAACGAGTGTGCTGGGGAAAGCACTCTGCGCAAGTCGGCCCTCAACCACTCCTTCAGCTCCACTTCTTGAAGCTAAATGATGTTGTCAAAATCTTTCTTGATTTTATGTTTTTCCTACTCTTTATAAAACATAGACTTCCTGACTTTTTGCCAGGTGAAATTCTTATAGGAAAATCGCGGCAAGTATTCTTCAGCATAGCAGAGAGCTGCCAAAGCCTCCTTTTATTGTTGTGCACTTCACTGATGGGGCAGTTAGTGTCTTGCCAAAGAGTTCACAAAGAACAAGAGATAACATCCTATGTGGGTGAATATCACCATTTCCTCTCAGATCGACTTTGCTGATAAGATCTTTGTTCTTGTCCGGATAGCAGGAAGGTTGGTGATATGGACTTCGCTATTGCTGTGATCACTGGGTGTCCATGTGTAACTCATATTTCATGCTCTTTGTGGTGTGTCTGTATGTGTGTTATTGTCCAATCAAAATCATAGCTTCCTTAAAGGTACAATCTCAACAGTCAGCCAAAGAATGCTGGGATGAATCTCCAAACCAGGCACAGTCTGGGGGAGGAAAGTAGTTATTGAAGCTACAGATTGAGGGGAAGTTCCATAACAGCGAAAGAGGCTGGCCCTCTTTCACAGGTCCCAGCAGAGAGAGAGAAACCCATAACCAACATGATACACATAGAACAGCAAACAGGCAGGAGGGCCAAGATGATAATTCTTTCCCCTTTATAAAGTCTTAGGGTGCTGTCTTGCAATTCTATCCCAGACTTAATAGCTTCCTGAGTTTCTAGAATTTCCTTCTTGCACTGCCCACACAGGAAAGGATGTTTACTTCTAGCTCCTTTGAACTTCTTTACATCCTGCCCCTTGCTGAGAGGCTGCCTTCCTGTAAACATCCTGAGACCCACCCAAGATTACTTGAAAGGTTAAATTGACAACAAAATTTAACCATCACAACCCCCTAACCAAACCCTCACAGCCCCAAATTCAGGGATTAGTTGATAATTTTTTTACAGTTTCTGGTTAAATTTAGGAATGGACTTTCCTTCATTCTAAGCAGCTCTCAAATATGTTGGGTAGATCCCATAGGGATACATACAGCATGACTTTTTTTTATCCTATATGAAGGTATGCCTTATTTCCTAGAGAATCACAAGTGACATGTACAAAACACAAACAGTATTTGATAAGGTGATAAATCAAGATTGTTTCAAGTAGAACAGGGTTAAATACATGATTAATTATCCCACTTTTCTTTGGGTTTTAATTTTACTTGTTTATTTACTTATTGTGATGGTTAAGTTTTGATGTCAACTTGACCTTTCAAGTAATCTTGGGTGGGTCTCTGAGGATGTTCACAGGAAGGCAGCCTCTCAGTAGGGAGCAGGATGTAAGGAAGCTCAAAGGAGCTAGAAGTAAACATCCTTTCCTGTGTGGGCAGTGCAGGAAGGAAATTCCAGAAACTCAGGAAGCTATTAAGTCTGGGATAGAATTATAAGACCCCACCCTAGGGCTATATAAAGGTGAAAGAATTCTCTCCTGGTCCTCCTGCCTGTTTGCTAGTGTGTGTGTGGTGTGGTAATGGTTTTTTCTTTCTGCTTGGACCTGTGAAAGGGGAGCAGCCTCTTTTGCATTCTGGAACTTCCCCTGTATCTAAAGCTACAAATAAATCCTTTCCTCCCATAAACTGTGCCTGGTTTGGAGATTCATCCCAGTGGCATGTGGCTGACTGCGACACTTATTATTTTTGCTGTACTGAAGATTGAATCCATAGTATTGTACGTGATAGGAAAACACTGGACTAGCAATAATTTTATCTAGTTTGAAAATTTCTAATTTAACTTTAATTCTTAAGGAATTTGTTTATAGATTTATTAGTAGATAGCAGGCCCATGCCTCTTCTTTTTGGAAATATATTCTATTTTGCTTCTGTTCCCTAGACCTCCCTGAACCTGAGCAACTACACCTGAATTTTTTACCTACGTATACTTTAGGCCAAAACAAGGCAGTCCCAAAAAACATGTTAAAATGTAGGTTCTATGGAGTTTTTTATATTCAGGATAATGAGCTGATTGCTTTGTGCAAGACCACTAGATGAGGGAGCCAACAGTCTCCTGACAGTCTTCCCTGAACTGTGCCAACCAGAGGCAAGGGTACCACAAGTGGCCCTGCCTGGAAACAATTTCAGTAGAGTCCTGTAGGATTTCCCAGGATGAAACTTAGGACTGGGTATTACCATGGTCTTGAATTGTTTTCTAAAGGCACAGTACAACTTTCCCCAAATACAGTGTTTCTTTCCACCCCTAGTGTAAGGGAATTATGCAGACATATTGGTATTTAAGATCCCTGTTGGAGTAAAAGAAGATAAAAGACGAAGAGAATGACTCACACCTATGGATTTGTATTCTACTGAATCCTGTTTGTTTAGAACATCAAAATCGGGCTTTTATCTTGAAAAAAAAATACCTACCCACAATTATCTGTTTTACAAAATTAATCTTAACTGTGCATAACTTTGAGCCAAGAATAGCATTATGTGTAGGTCTTTTATGGTGAAGAAACTTTCCTCCATTTATGAGAGATCTGTGGATGACAATTAAGAACATGTAGTAGACAAGACAATATCGGCAAGCTCAAACAAAGCAATGCCTCCAATGATCCAATTCATTAAAAAGATTGGGTGAAGAGGAACAAACTCAACCATTTGACCCCCATCATACCTGTTGTAGTCAGCCACACACCGCTGGGATGAATCTATAAACCAGGCAGTTTTGGTAGGAAAATATGTATTAAAGTAACAGATCCAGGGGAAGTTCAATAATGAAGAAAAAGGCTGGCCCCCTTTCACAGGTCCAAGCAGAGAAAGAGACCCAGCACCTGCAAAGCAAGCACACTCCAAACTCCAACCAGCAGGACCTCCAGGCTTGAGTTCTGACTACTCTTTGCATATGGATCACTGGAATTTCACATCCACCTTAGAAATCCACCTTAGGGCTGGAGCATAGGAGGCCAGGCCAAGGTGACACCTCCTTGTTAAAGACAAGTCTTTAATATACTTTTCAATCTATTGGGGGACATTCATCAAACTACCACAGTACCAAGGAAGCCAAGTTAGGGATGAAAGAGAAGATTCTTTTTAATAAGTTTTGTGATGGTTCAGACAAGCTCCATAGACCCTCTCTCCTTGGGTGGGAGGTGTCTCTAGCCAGAGCCCAAACCTAGATGCAAAAACTGATTGGTCAAGTCAGACCAATCAGCTGTCTCTCTGACTTACCTGGGGGAACTTTAAAAAAAGCTTCCCTAGAACAAAGGCCGGTTTTATTTTCCACATGGCGTCCTAGAAGGAGGACTTCATTTTCCAGGTAAGGCACCTAGGCTGGGGTCAGGGGGGTGCTCAGGATTATTTTCCGCATAAACCTTCCCTGTCATGATGGGGGCCCTCTGATACCTCTTCTTCTGCTTGTTTGGCTGAGCAGCACAGATTTATTAAAATCTCTCTCTTATATTCTCCCCACACTGGTGGCTGGAGAACTCTGTAACTCACCATGTTCCCTTAAATAATAAAGTCTCCCACTATACCTTAATATCTTGTTATCTATGATTTTAATTCTTTAACTTTGTAGACAAGAATTCAGGTATTCCTCAAATTTTGGGGTGCATTGGAATTTTTGCTGCATATTATCTAAATTCAAATCCTCAGCTCACCCCGATACAGGTTGACTACTGGTTCAGGTAAAGTAGGGCACATACATACAAACCTCCAAGTTTAAACTGAAATGGTAGCATTGGCTTAGTCTCTTATTTGAAGAGATCTGTCAGAGGGAGACACTGTAGTTTGAAAAACTCTACCCTTATGGTTGAATTCTCTAGGATTTGTTTAAAGGGGCAAAGTAATAAGGAAATTCCCTCCTTAATGAAATTTAGGATGCATTCTATCTCCCTAGCCATATAATCAGATTACCACAAAAGCTCCAAATAAGTATCACAAAGGATACTTGTGTGAGACAAGTATTCTCCTAATGCATGGGTATAGGTACCCTAAATTCTTTCATTGGGTATGTTCAGAAATAACAAAAAGAAAAAAGAAAAGAAAACAAAAAAGAAAAACAAAATCTTATCTGTAATGCATTTGTTTAGTTATCTGAAATGATATCAGAATTCAGAGATACTATTTTTGAAGTTTGAACTCCAACTGAACTGAAAACAAGGATCATATCCTACTAAGACTATAAGAAAACGATGGAAGTGCTTTTTTTTGTTTTTGTGTAAGAGTTTAGGTCAGTTTTGGACACTTTCCATTTGTTTGAGATTTCTCAAAGTGTTCTTCAAATAGAGTTGAGGTTGGTCCTCATATATTAGTCTAGCATCCATTTTTTCAGCATCTGGTATTCTAAAAGGTTGTTTCCTCCTAAGGAACAGAGAGGCCTTTTCTAATACATGAATCTTCCTGAAACAGGGCCTATAATAATATATATCTGATATATATCCATAAATATGTGCAATTCTAGGCTTTTCCTTGGTGTGGATTTGACTGAGCTAAACATCTGATATGCACAAAGCAGTAAAAGAGGTCACCCAAGAGAGGGAAGGCAGGGCATGGTTCCTGTGATCAAAGATTACAACTACTCGTCATTTGCCATTTCCTAGTTATTACATCATAGTGTTCTCTGTCATCTATCAGACAGAGATAAGGACAGGAGGGTGATTTTTCCCTTTCCTTTATTTTCACTTAGATGAATTCATAGGGGTGTCTCTGCCCTGTGACCTGAGTGGGCATAATGAGAAATCCATGTCTTATAATCAGACAGTTGCATTTTATCATAACATGCATAAGAACCTCTAATAAAACGAAACAAGAAATACTCGTTAGGTTCTATGTTGATCAATTAATCTTTATATTTATGTAAATTAAGCCATGTTGTCTTTAGGGGAAGAGAGAGAGAGAGAGAGAGAGAGAGAGAGAGAGAGAGAGAGAGAGAGAGAGAGAGAGAGAGAGAGCCAGAAGAGCTAGAACACTCGTAGCACTTAGAAGAGTCATAGGAGAGAATATTATGTGGAAGCAGCCGTGTGGGAACTGGCTTGGAGAGGTTGCCTTTCCCTGGGAGTTTGGGAAGAATGAGCTCTGGTCACTCACTGCTTCCTTGTCTTGCCCATCGGTTCCTTTCTGGGCAAGGGTTGAGACTCCTCAAGAGTTCTGTAGGCCTCTGACATCAGTCCATGGAAGACAGCTGTCCTGGGGCCCAGAATGGGCAGCTTGTAGTGAATGCTCTCCCGAAGATAGTCTGAGGAGGGAGAATGAGAGTTTCTGAAATTCTACTCTTTCTCAAACTAATTAAGGGACAAGGAAGATACCTTTAACCTTATGATACACTAAACATTTAAATAGAAATCTCTTTTAATAGAACCATTTTATTCACAACATTTATGTTTTTGTAAATCTTCAGAAAGAGGCCAAAAGCAGTACCTAGAAATAAAACCCAAGTGTTAGAAGTCATTGCCAATTAAATTTTTAAAAAAAATGAATACAGCACATATCTGGAGTTGTAATATTAGTCAGAGGGAAGAGAAGTCTCAAGTCCCAGGACACTTTTCCAAGACACATATATAGTTCTGTTCTTTGAAAAAATAAACAACCATGTTCTCACTTAAAAGACTATAGTAGGGAAAGTGTTTTTCATTTCAAAAGGAACCTTCATGTTCTGAATAATTTATTTTATGGTTTTCAAAAATCCTTGCCATTTTGACCTCTTCTTCAAATGTGATTTGATTTATAAAAAGTTGGCTAACATTCAATTTTTTCCAGAATACACATTTTTCAAAGGAGTTAAAAATCATGCATAAAATAACACCTTCCCATCGGGCACCACTGCATGACTAAGGGGTTTGGAGTCCTGGATTGTCTGTAACATCTTTTGGCTTGGACAGGTCAAATGAAAACTAGGGATATTCTAGGATCACATGTCTCAGATGCAGGACAGACTCATCACTGTGATGAGGAGACAACAGTGGTCCAGGGTAAAGGGCCCAAACGGAGCCCAGATCGCCTTCATCCTACCTCAGTGCTCTTTGCCAGGTAACAGACACAAGGAAGGTGGCTAACATAACATCAGTGTCAGTCAAGAGCCCGTGATGTCATGGGCTCAAGACAAAGATAAATGAACCATTTCTAATTTTCAATTTCTGATAATATATAAGGTTTGATGGAATCTAGGAAGATGTTAGCCATCACTGTTGTAACCGGCAGAACGAATGAGACACCCATTAGCAGACATGCTCACCAGGATCAGTATTTATAGTACGTTCCCCGAAGCACAGCCCAAGTGGGGGGCAGCCTAAGCACTTAGTCACGAGCCCTGGAGTGTTGGTATGTCTAAGGGCATGAAGGAGTGTGGCTGGGGCTGTGCCAGCCATTCTTCTGGGTTGGCCAGAGGTGAAGGTAGCTCTAGTGCTCAATGGGACAAGATGGTGCTTCAGTTTTCAAAGTGGGAACATGGAGAGACCAAAGCCACACAGCAAGAAATAGATCTGAGCCCAGGCCTCACTACTTTTCGGCTAAGGCTTTATGCATTGTATTGAGAGCACACACACAGGAGGGAAGCCCAGCTCAGAGAGGCTACAACTCAAATCAACAGGTGATCCACCAACCTTCAGCTCCTAGCCAGTTCTGCACCCATTCTCCTTGAAGCCCCACCTCCAAAATGGCTGTTAGATTACATTCTGTGGGCATGATCTAGTTCCTCAGGAACATAACAGGCTGATCCCATGTACTTCTCAGCTGATTCTTATATTGTTAATTGAAGTACATCCCAGGGCTTATACATTGGTGAAAGGCAGTTTTTAAATTGTCCTCTAGGATGATAAACATTATGAAGGAAGGGAAGGACATATAATGCGTGTGTTTGATTCATTCCTTTGCAAGGCAGATCATGAAAAAAAATCATGTCCAAAGGAAACTCATGTGTGTGGGACTGGCACAGATAACACTGAGACTAATTGTACATGCTGATGGCCCAGTGTTCTCCTGGCTTCAAGACAGTGACGTCATCATAGACTGTAGAATGGCAGGATGGGAGCTTTGGGTGGGTGGATGGTCTTAAGCTTTAGGTTTTGGTTCCCCTTTGCCTAAATGAGAACTATGCACTAGGCGGTAGTTTGGGATGCACAAGAAACACGTCGTGAAGGCTGGTGGCTTTTCATTCCACGAGAGTGGTGATCGCTGAACTTCCATTGTCATTTGCTTCTCTGCTCTTCCTTTTGGCCTCCCTTCAAGACATGTCTTCTATCCTCAAATTTCCTTTCTAGAGGGCATCACAGTTCTGGACCCCCTACAACTTGCCAGGTGTTCTTAGAGGTTCTGATTTGGATAAAGAAATCTTGATCTCTCTTAATGAATATATTTAACAGAGGCTGTAGGTGGCTTCAGTTAATTTGGGATCCAACAAGAAGCTGTAAAAGTCGTAACTGGGCTGTCCTAAACCCTTGAATTAAATCACCTCGGATAATGGCCCATTCATGAATTACCAGCCTGTTGCTGGCTTCTCTAAAGGATGAGACTTAAGTCGATGCTGAAGCTAAGCTAGAGCTGCTGTCCTTGTTTCTGTCAACAGTAAGGGAAGACTGAAGAGCCAGAGGCAGATTGGGGGGAGCCTGGAGGAGAAAAGCTTCAGGGCTCTATTGAGGCTGTTCCAGGAGTGCAGACTGTCATTTTCATTGGCACCTCCAGGGCTGCCTGTGGAGCACTTTCCCTCGTGTGCCCCATCTCCGTGGAAGTTATCCAGCAAGTGGGTGATTGCTCAGAATCATGTAGCCTCGAAAGTCCTCAGGAAAACAGGGTGTAGATAAATGTGAAGCCCAGAATGAGACAGATTAGGCTGCAGTGAAAGAAAGCTGTTGGCCACACCCAACACATCAAAAGACAAGTTACAAAAGAGGAAGGAAGGCAGAATGAGAATTTGCCCAGAAAATTTAGAAATCATCCTAGGGACTAAACTTCCCATTCTATAGCCCTAGGCTCACACTGAAAAGTATTGCGAAGAAACAAACCTGTTGAGATGCCTTTATGTGACGACCTGGATGTTGGGACTTCCAGTTGATGATTTGTCATTCTGATCAGAAGCAACAAGAAAACACATCAGCCTGTTGGCTAGAGCTTGGGGAAGCGCAGGGCGTCTCCTGACTGCAACAACTGGTAACCTGTGAGCAGCCAGCCTCTCTGCAGCAGCGAGACAACTGTTTAAAGAGCACTACTTCTCAAGAGCTATGTTCATAAGCTTTATAAAACATCCACTTAAAAAGGCTTTATTCCATCATGAGAACATGTAGGGTTTAAAGAAATACTTCTCTAATTTCCAAAAAAGCAACAAATCTTCCAAATTAATAATCTCTCTTTTAAAAAGCAAAACTGAGAAAATGTTTAGGTTCGAAAGTTTATGACTACACTCTAGTTCTACTGGCTAAAGCCGGGGAAGTGACCCTCAATCAAAATATGTCCGAGGGGCTAGGGAAGATGCCTACGGCATTGAAGGTGTTTGCTTGCAAAGCCTGCTGGCCCAGATTCGCTGCCTCTGTGACCCAGAGATAGGAGAAGTGCTGGGGTTCAATGGTCAGAGAGTCTGAATGAAAAAAAAAAAAAGCAGGGGCGGGAGTTTCAGGTTCAGTGAGAGACCCTGTCTCAAATAAGGTGGAGCAGCAATAAAGGACACCAAATGTCCTTCTGGGCTCTGCATGCATGAGTATCTGTGCTCTGCACACACATGTACATATACCATACATACACATATACTATATACCACACATACTATACACACATGCACAACAAAAGAAACCCAAAGCATTAATTGTCTTGGGCTCTGGAGATGGCTCAGAAGTTAAAGGTGCTTGCTTGCAAAGCCTGCAGGATCAGGGTTCAAGTCCCTTAAAGCCAGATGTGAAAAATGGTACATATGTGTGGAATTCATTTGCAGCAGCAAGAATGGTCTTGGCTTGCCCATATTCTCTCTCTCTCTCTCTCTCTCTCTCTCTCTCTCTCTCTCTCTCTCCTTGCAAGTAAATAAATAAATAAATTTTTAAAACTAGTATGGTGAGACTTAAAACTAAGGAAGAAATGTTTCATTTTTATTTTTTGAAATGTTTTATAAACCACAAATAGCCAGTCTGTCACTCTAAGGAAGCCTGAAAATAAGGAAACAAACAAGTGACAGAGGCCACTTTATGATATTTCTGGTAAGCTGATATGATTTTAGGGTTGGTTGATTCTTGGCCACCATTTCAAAGGATAAGAACTATTTGTTTAAAATAAAAACAACTTCCAGGCATGGTGGTGAATATCTTTAATCCCAGTACTTGGGAGGCCAAGGTAGGAGGATCACTGTGCGTTTGAGGCCAGCCTAAGACTACATTGTGAATTCCAGGTCAGCCTGGGCTTGAGCAAGACCCTATCTCAAAAATGCAATAAATAAATAAATAAAAATAAATAAATAAATAAATATTAAGCCAATTAATGATTTTGTGATTTTATTTAAAGTACCAAACTTGCATTCTAAATACACTAGGACTAAATGTAGAAAGTCTCTTCTTTCATGGATGAATGAACATTTGCTCAGAAATTCTTGATTTAGATAGCTCAATTTTCTATTTAAAGTTCACAAAGAGTACTTATTAGAGTTACTTTTATTATGGTCTGATAGGAGCTCTTTGACAGTGTAGGTAAATGTGATTAGTACTGGAATTTGTACTGCCCAAACACCTGCTTCCACCATGACCTTTGTGTGCCTGGGCCAGTTTCTTGGAACACGCTTTCAGTGCATCTGATTTTATGTCGCAGTCTGGAACAAATGGTCATAAAAGTAAATCAGAACATCTACTTCTAAGCAACATAAGAGACCTATTGACTTTTCCCATATTGTTTCCCTTTATTCAAAGGAGAAAATTAAATATTGCCATTATATCCTTCTAACACATCAGCAGACTTATGTGTTAGACAAAGTGAGGCCAGTTTATATCTTTGGCTTACCTATGATTCATACAATTCTGAAACGATAGCTTCAGATCATCTGGAATTATAAAAGCGATTGGCTGTTCCTAAGAAAGAAAGTTCCACTGAGAACACTGGTATTCTGATTGAAGTAATTAATGTTCCACGTTAGCAAACTTGAGTTGTATTTGACACTAAACTCATTATCACACTCTTTTATGATATGAATGAATGACAGAGGCTATCAATCTGCTCCCAGTCTTGGCGTCTCTCTTCTGCCTTGGTTATCTGACTTTGAAGTTTGGTAGTACCTCACTATTAGGAAGCCTTCAAAATCTGAAAATCTCTTTGTTTATATAACTTCCCACCTCAGCCATTGAAACTATCACTTCTTCACAGCTACTGTTGGTTCCTGGACTACAGTTCCATGGTTCTCTGCCTTATGTTCTCAGAATTCTACTGAAAATCTCATATGGTCTCTCCTAAAGTCTGGCTTCCTTGGTAACTTCCAGCTTCATGAGTACAGGGACTTGCCTGTCTATATTTCTACTCTCAGATTTCCAGATTCTAAAGTGACAATTCAAGACATTCTTGATTAAATTAGTGAGAAAAAGATGCCATTTTGCAGCATACTTGACAGTTTCCAGTGCATCTTTTATCATTGTCAGGTTAAGAAACATCATTTTCTTGAGCTTCTTCCAATTTGTTACTATCACTTGATGTTGGTTTTCTTTTGGAGAGGGTGATGTCGCTGAGGAGCACTTTCCAGTATTTCTTGAAAATTAGTGTCGTTATGACAATGACATGATAATCAGAAAGAAGTGGGTGCAGGCATTCACCAAGTGATTTGTACCAGGACTTGGGGTTTAAATTTATGGCACAATGAAATTGCAAATTACAATGTGTCACCTCAAGAGGTGCTTGGAAGATGTGATTCAGATCAAGTTTACACAGATGCCGAGCACTTCCACATGTAGTCTGGTTGTTCTAGCTTGTTGGTTGAGGGGGAATCGGAGGGAGAAGGAGGTGATCTAGTCAAAAGGAGCATTTGGAGGAAGTGGGAGTGTGGGGGGACAGTGAAGGCTTTAGTGAGAACCCAGGGGGAAGTTTCTAGATCCAGAAAAGAGAGAGAAGATACCTTTTCCCTATAACTTTATCTAAGGTTGGCTGTGCTCCAAGGAGAGGTGAGGTCACAGAAACCCCATTATTTGATAATTTGATTTTGTCGTTTATTTTCCTGGTTTTTTTTTTTTTTTTGGAGGAAGGCATGGGTTGTCTTGATGATGTTCTTTACAGCACAAAAGTTTTACATTTGTATGAGACCAGCATGTTTATACTTTTCCTGTTGCTGGTAGTTCAGGCTGCATGTGTGAGAAGCAATTGCCTTATAAATAATAACAGACAAAGATTAACAGTTTCATTTTGTTCTAAGAGTTTTATAGTTCAGCTCTGACATTTAGGCCTTTGATATATTTTGAGAATTTTTAAAATATGATATGAAGGGATGGTATATCTTCACTCTTTTGCATATGGTCAGGATGTACAATTATTCCAGTATCATTTATGGAGAAAGGGTTCCTATTTCCTCATTTAACTACCTTTGTCACCCTTACCAAAAAGTCAATTGTTCATAAGAGTAAAGATTTCCTTCGATTTTATGTTATTGATCTACATTCTTATTCTAGTACCACAAAGTTCTGTTTAGCTTTGAAGTTTTAAAACTTCCATTTCATGATCATTTTGGACATTCTGGCTCTTACATTTTCATATAAAATTCCAGATAGACTTGTAAGTTTCTAAAAACAATGGCATCTGGGATTTTGAGAGGGTCTTATTGAATCTGTTGATAGATTTGGGGACAATTACTATTTTGTAATATTGTTCCATTCATGAACATGGGTTTCTTTCCATCTTTAGATATTCTTTGATTATTTTCCATGATGCTGGCTAGGCAATGGATGTCACTATTGTTTTCTATCATCCTCTAGGGTCCCAGCCAGTTCTGCTGGCAGGAGGGAAGAGCTTCTAGGCACTTGGTGTTGGAAGACCTTGCTGTAGAGCTATATTGAGCAGCAAAGCCCCAGTGTATTGCTCCATTCCCAGCAGGCCTGAGCAAAGGCAGAGGTCAGAGAAGAGGTCTTGAGAAATAGGAGCTCTGAAGTCCATCCCAAGTGTGCCAGCTGGCCATGGCTAGCTTAGGCCAGGGTCAGGACATCCTCCATGTGATTCCAGAAATAAAATCAGGAGAAATACCAGTCCAGGGTCCAGCCAATGCTCATACTGTAGAGAATGAACTTTGATGACAACTCCCGGTGCAGTGTAGTCTGTGGTCACAAGTTTCAGCTAAATTTCCAATTCTCCCGAAAAACATTTCACTTAACAGCTTTCTTTCTTTTGTTCTTTCCTTCTTTCTTTCTTCTTTCTTTCTTTCTTTCTTTCTTTCTTTCTTTCTTTCTTTCTTTCTTTCTTT
>PVHP010032063.1:0-20517 GCA_004024765.1 Zapus hudsonius | reverse complement strand
AGAGAGCACCAGGGCCACCACCTTGTGGGTCTGGCTTATGTGGGTCCTGGGGAATTGAACCCAGGGCCTTAGGCACTGGAGGCAAGTGCCTTAACCGCTGAGCCATCTCTCCAGCCCTTTTTTTTTTATTTATTCATTTTTCAAGCAGAGAGATCAGAGAAAGAGAGAGAGAGAGAGAGAGAGAGTAGAATCTTGGACTTTTATGTATTGACAGCTACCAGATCACAGATCATTCTTTCTGGATAGTTTAAGTTGTATCAAATCTCAGATATTAGACCTGGCTAGAATCTTATAGAAATAAGCTCCAATTCGAAATCCTCTGGCCTGTGCCTTCAGCGTCAGAAACTGTGTAACTGAGGTGCTGATGCATCCATTTATTGTAATAAGATAGACTGAATTAAAGGCTAACCAAACCAACAAACAAACAAAAACATTAAATGTTGGCTGAAAAGACTTAAGCATCCTGAATGAGGCATGTGATTGTGCTGAGATGAAACTTTACTTCATATGGTGTTTACTCTTGCATACATCATGAAGACCAAATCGTGTTCCACTTTTTACAACGATAATGGCTTACTGCATAGTAGAATTTGTTTAAGTTAAGTAGAATTGTATTGTATTCTGAAGAGAAAATGAAACATTACACATAAAAACTAAAGTTTGTTTTTGATAGTTTACTTTTACATGTAGGTACGACAAAGAATGCTTCAAGTCCTATTAGATATTAGAAAACATGAAACACATATACTATTGTTGGTTTTTCCTCAACTTTGTTCTTTTCTATTAGTAAGTAGATAAGGAGGAGTAATCTTACTGAGAATACATGGAATACTAAAATCTGCCTTTTAAGTTACTCTCTGTGGATAATGAATTACTGTGCTAGCTTTTTCTTTTGGTGAAAGTTTTAGCTATTTCCCTGTCAGTGATGAAATGAGGCCTCAAAAGCAATTAGCTTTCGGAGTCACTATTTATAGATACCCACAGGGATGTATAATGCCTGTTTATTCTCAAGTTTACTACTTTTTACAAAGTTCTTACACCACATGCCACTGAGAGTTGATAATATCAACTAAAGTTTCCACTGCGAACAACAGCTCCCTTCTCTGCTTTTCTTGCTTTTATATTTCAACAGTAAGTGCAGGCAGGGGCTGGAAGAGATAGTTTGGTTAATAAATCAATTACTTCACAAGAATGAGGACTTGTATTTGATCCCCAGAACCAACATAACAATGCTCAGCACATTGGTGTGCTCCTGTAATCCAAGTGCCAGAGAGCTGAAGACAGAAAGTTCTTTGGGGCTTGCTGTCCAGCCAGCATGGCCTACTTGGTGAGGTCCATTCCAGTGAAAGAATCTGCCTCAGAAAGGTGAACTGTGTTCCCAAGGAATGATACCTGAGGCTTTTCTCTACCCTCCAGATGCATGTGTATACACTGGTATACTCAAACACATGAACACACACATGTAGTAAAAAAAGAAAAGAAAAGAAAGAAATGACTGTAAGGACTGAAAGATGAATCAATAGTTAAAGACAATTGCTTGCAAAGCCTGCAGGCCCAGGTTCAATTCCTAAGCCACCTGGAGCAGTCACTTTCTTGTTGCTAGAACAAAAAACTCCAATGAATTGCAGCGAATAGAAGGAAAAGAGTTATTTCAGGCTTATAGTTTCAAGCAGAGGTTTCATCATGGCAGAATAAGTTGGCTCAAGGCATTACAAGCCATAGAAAAGCAAAAACAACAAGCACAAGCTGGTTCTGAACACAATAGGGCTGGACTCCTCAACCCCAAGGTATGCCCTCAGCAATATACTTCATAGAGCAAGGCTACCCTCTCAAATGGTCCAGCAGCTGGGGACTAATCAGGAAGCTCAATTACAAATGCATGGGGTTATGGAGACATTAACATGCAAACCAGCACACCACCCACGTAAGCCAGACACAAAAAATAGCACAAGTCTCTGGTGTCTGTTTGCAGTGGCAATAGACCTTGACACATCCATACACACCTCCCCCCACACGCATGTGAAAATAAATAAATGAAATACAATAATAAAATTCAATAATTGCAATGTGCTTGAAATATGGTATCATAATATAGGGCAGAAATGGCCAGAAGAGCCCAGGCTATTTCCTGGAAAGCCCAAGTTAGGCTATCTTTCAGGTGTGTTAAGCTTTAGAGCAGGTGGGGCATATGCAGGTAAGACAAGCATTAGACAGACAGGGGAGTATGGGCATACATACTTATCATCATTAAGTAACATGCTGGAATTCCTATGTTCCACCCCCATCCCATATCTGTGATGCACAGCAGAGAAACTGCCAAGGAATGAGAACTACCTAAGCCTCAATGAAAGGATCATGGCATGTGCCATTACACACTCTAGGGCAACTTGTCATTGTTTTATTGGATATTTTTTTTCATAATTTGTAGTCTGGCAGAAATTGGATGGGTTTCTTCTTATGTTTCTCTCCAAAGTTTATTCCAAAGATGTTGTTGGTAACCTGAAAAAAGGCATGTAGTATGTTTACCACATAAATAATTTTCTACCACTTTAGGAAGAAATTTAAATTCAAACACAAGGGCATTGTAAACAATTGTGAGCATATGTGAGCAATGAAAAACATAGTTTGCAGGTGAATGCCAGCCAATGAACTGATTTTACAAAATGAACCTGATCAATGATTGTGTCTACTTTCAAGAGAACCATAATGAAAGGTTATGATCCATTAAACTTGGATCAATTATTTCTTTGTTACTCATGCTTAAACTTAAAGAAGAAATCGTGTTCATAAAAATTTTACTAGGAAAACTTCAGTGCCAGAGATGGGATACCTTCCAGTGTGTTGTTAATGACGGAGGTTCCCGAGACCCCCAAAACATTTTAGGCCATTGCCAAAGCTCTTGGTTGCTCACAAGAATGAGATGTTAAGACATTATTGCTGAAGACCACATATGGTTGGGCTGCAGGTCACTGAGAAATCAACCTGAATCTAACCTGGAAACCTCCTCCCTGTTAACCAACTCTCAGAAAGCTGATAAAAGCTATGGCTACATGCAGTCCTATGGGAGAGATAAATCATCAATGGTGGTGAAAAGCAGTGGACCTTATAAGCCTTAAGACTGGCCAGCCAGGCCAAATGTGCCAACTGAGGCAATAGTGGCACATCTATTGTGTGGAAACTGATTGCTCTCTAATTCAACTGGGGCCCACTCCATGGGATAGAAAGCATGCCTGGTACTGAAGACCTAGTAAAAACCCTATAGTGAGGGAATCCATGAGCCCTAGGAGAGTAACACCTGCTGTTGTCTGGCTAAATGCTCATATTATGCCAAAAAATCTGCCTACAAGCACTTTAAAAAATGAGCATACCCAAAGACTAATGCTACTCCCACTCTTGGCTTGAGAAGCTTCTCTTTTTCAGATGGTGGTGACCACTGGGATAACACAAAAGACACCATTGTGCTGAGAAAATATGACAGTGGAGTGTTCAGCACTGGGACATCTCTATCACACTTCCTGAGGCTCAAGGTCTATTGTGGAAGAGGTGGTGGAAAGATTGTAAGAGACAAAGGAAGGGTAGGACTGCTAGCAACACAAACTTCCAGACCCAAAGTGACCTTGATGATCATGATTTCGCAGAGCCTGATAATACCTACATATAATGGGAGGAAAAGATGATGACATCAAAACAGAGACTAATTGAGAGGGGGAAGAGATATAGGGGATGGTGGAAGGGGAGGGAATCATAATGGTTTATGTTCTATAATTATAGAAGCTATCAATAAAAAGTAAAAAAAAAGATCATGAGAAACACCTTGACACTATGCATTTATCCTAGATAAATAAATAAATAATAAAGAAGTAGGCTAAGCATAAGAGGGAAAATAATAGAAAATAAAAAATCATAATGCCCAGAGGATTTCATCAACCTAAGCAAAGACTTTATGGCTCCCACTGCCCGATTTTAATTCCTGTCAACTCTAAAATATGGATGTAAAGGGTTGTTTTTTAAAGTAAAATGTAAATAGTGTATGAAATAACTGTTATTTTTGTGGGGAAATTGTTAATGACATACTTCTAGGAAACACACTTATACACAAGATAAATTAGTGTGTTTTTGTAGTGCTTTCAAATGTACCATCAAAACTGAACAAACTTTGTTAACAGAAATAATCAGAGATATTATGGCTTGGACTTGCACACTGTTAGATGGAAGTATGGACTAACCAGTTGGTTAGCAGGGGAAGGGAGCTATCATTCCTCTAGGAGACTCATTGCTGCAACCAGGTTTCCCTGCTTCACAGGTGGGAATATCATTAGCCCTGGCAGTGCAAGAGTGATCTCAGAGGGAACCTTTGGGAAAGAAACTTATTGTGGTGTGAACACTTGCAGAATAACTTGAAGGACACCACTATGGTCTAAATGCTTGTGTCTATACCCTCCCTCCAGATACACACACTGATACCTAACTGTCATTGTGTTGGGTGGAAGGCCAGTGATATAACTCCATGAGACTGAGCATTTGTACATGGGACAAGTGATCTCATAGAAGGGCCTTGGAGAAGTTGAGTGTTTCACCATTTGAAGATACAGAGAAGAGACAGCCTCTATGGACCAAAAAGTGAGCCATTCTAAACGTGGAATCTGCCAACATCTTGATCCTAAACTTAACCTCTAGAAATATACAAAATAATTGTCTGTTGCTTGCTTGCAGTCCACCTCAGGGTAATTTTTAAAATAGCCCAAATTTACTAAGGTGTAACTTGATTTTGGTATTAATATGGGAGTTGATTAAAATCCAGTGACCAATGCAAACCAGGGGATGAATCTGAAAAAAATATCTATAACTCTCAGCCTCGGCCACCATAGAAAGGAAAATGTAACCAAACGTAAAATCAAGGAGGCTATCAAAAGGTGAGCTCAATCTGGGTGCTGAGGGACCAAGGGAGTCATAATTCTACCTTTCACTGGCATGTCCCCAGAACAGTTATCTTACACACACACACACACACACACACACACACACACACACACACACACACAGTGTTTTTAAATTTATTTCTATCAAATTTACTTTAAGAATTGGTTGACATTTTAATTATATATGTAAATATTTTACTTATTAAGTATTAAAATGAACTAATAATAGTTGACTGCTTCCACTCAAGTAAAAATCATTAATTCACATTTATTAAACCATTGAATGCATGCAATTTGATATGAATGGATAATAGCATATTTATATTAAGATGCTCTGTATATTTTTCCATCTTCCATCTTCAGACTATATCTAGACAAGGTCTTATTGAAATGTTTCCAATATACTGACCGTTCTTTCGTGGCCTTTAATTTTCCAGTCCTTACCAGATTTGGTTCTTTGGATCTATAATTTACAATCAAGTATCCAGAAACAGACCAGGACAGTGAAGTGGCCTTACCAGCACTCCTTGATATTAGTCTGATATATGACTAGATTAGTCCATGCTAAGGGACATGAAGCTGGAGAATGCACAAAACTGTCATTCCTAAGTTTGTAATTTAGTTTATTTTACGTAAGTATCTGAAAGTCTACATTAAAATATATTCCCTAAGTGATATCTCCCAATTACAGATTTTATATTGTCATGCCATGTCATATAATAAACTGTCAGAGAGGTAAATCCTTTTCAAAAAGCAAAACACAGTGAACTGTGGGATATGTGACTACACTTGTGTTTATCTCTAATTATGATATTATCCAGAAGTCCTAAGACTATAAATGTTGCCAACTCTTCAGACTTTATGCCCAGTGCAAAGGAAATGTGTTTTCCATACAAAACCGCGGTCTTATGATAGGCTGAGCCATATTTCCAGATCCCCTTTAACCAACTCTCCACTCTGGCTTTGCATTAAATCAGAATTTACTTAAAGGCCCTGCAAATAACAGCCCTCCAGTGTCCAATTATTATTCAGAATTCAAGGAAATGTCTACTTATATGAAGGCATTGAGCCAATCACAAGTTTAAGTAATAAACTTGAAAACTTGGTCCTATGTTCTGATAGTTTTCCTTTAAAAAATAGTCACCAGGACACTACATACAATGCATGTCATACAATGAGTGCAAAGAAATTAAGGTAGGATAATACATTAAACACATAGAAATCTATGTCTGTGATTAATGATATGCATACCCATACAAATGTAACATGCATATATATACATATATAATTTTGAGTATATGCAAAAATATCAGTAGTAGATAATGAGCACTTTGAAGATGTGTAAAAGTAAAAATATGTGGACCTGAGTTTTTGTTCCTGAGCTTGAGTAACTTCCTCTGTCTTTGAACCTCAACCAGAGAAAAACACATCAAGAACTCAGAATCAAAGAGTCAGCGTGGATTTGAGAAACGACGAAGAAAATGTTTGAAAATGCACTTAAAAACCAAAGCTTGATTCTGAGCCTAAATTTCTAATGAGTGCCTTTCTTGAGCATTGCCCAAAATAATGTGAAAGAAACACAAGCAAGTACACAATCATATAAACATGCAATCCCAATTATTCATAAGACACTCTTTAAAAGGCGCATCAAACCCGGGAGATGGCTTAGTGAGCAGGAGCACTTGCTCCTCAAGCACGAGCAAGTGAGTCGGATCCAAGTCACCCACTTAAAAAGCTGCATATGGTACCACATGCTTGGGCTATCATGGATCAGAGCGGTGGATTCAGGAACCTCCCTGGGCCCTCTGGTAAGCTACTTTAATGGGAGAGGGGAGAGAAGAGACAAACAACACACTGTTAGGTGCATAGAATATCTGAATAACATAATTCATTTACCACACCTAACATGCAACCCAATCCTGAAAACAATGTGTTCCTTCCAAATGCAGAGGGAATGTACAACATAATCGAACATATGCATATCACAAAAATTCTATTGCTTCCAAAAGAATCAAACAGATAATAGCAAAAAATAAATATCTAGAGTTAAGAGGGATCAATAAAAAATAAACTACATGAATCACTAATAAATACCATAGATCTATGGAGCCTTTGTGTCAAGAAAGTAACACCTTGAACAAAATTAATAAACCATTTTTTAACTTACAGAAAATATTCCCAAAATCTAACACCAAGAAACGCTTACTATGTAGAATAATCTAAAAATACTTCATTGTCTACAACAAAAGAGACAAGAGACCAATATGAGAAAGTCTATAGACAAAGATGTGAGCCATCAACTTATAGAAAAGGGGACTCAAAAGCCTATGATAGAGACATATTAACTTGCATTTATTACAGTGACAGATATTAGAAAACCAGATATGTAAGCATTGCTTAGGAGCAAGAGGTGTAAAAAATCTTATTCAGTGGTGCCATGAGCTTCCGAAGAGTGATGTGCAAATATAAACTCAATATATGGATATGCTGGGATCCTGCTAACATGCTGTATATATTTCCAGAACAAGTCTTGCACAACCAGGAGAGTACATATGTAATGTCTATTGCAGTGGTGTTCTTAGTAGCAGTGATTTGGATGTGATCCATGTGTTTATCACAGAACGGAATGAACATAAATGCAATGGACACTACAGCCATTAAAAACCATGAATTATGTTGGGGAGAAATAATAAACACAAGGCTTTTGGAGGAAGCAAGAATACAGAAAAGAAGAGCTATTTAGGGTTCCCATTCTTGCAGACTTTCTGGTCTTTGAAGGTGAGGAGGGAACGTGGGTAGATGGAGTTGGATTGTCACAGGACCTTCTGAGTGTGGGCTGATTGGAAGCAGGAGGAGATAAGAATCACTAATACCAGCGTTCCTTGAACTTTGCTACAATTTGTCATAACACATAAATGTGCATTTATTAAATTATCAAGTGAAAACACCGTGATGACCTTGCAAGCTGCATCCTGTGTATATAATACCATTCATGAGGATGACACAAAAAATTTAGTGCACAAATAATACTCCTTTGCTTCCTAATACTAAAGCCCCTGTTTGTTCAGAGGGTTCCTGGATTATCCTGGTGAAGGGACTTAGCAATGACTCTCCTAGTGAATGCCATAGGTTTCTCTTTTCAGCATACTCTCTTTCTATCTCTTCCATCCTAACAACAAGAAGAAAAATCCAAGAAGCTACACGTGTGTTTTGCTAAAGAAGATTATTCAGTGGTCTGGTTAATCTTGAGACATCATTGGGCCTCAGAGAGTGACTAATGTGTTCTTCCCACACTAGCTCAACTTCTTTTATATTTTTTTCCAAAGAAACAAAGGTTTATGTTTTGGGAGAGACCTAAGGTCTTTGATTACAAAGTTTCAGGGTAACAAGGAGAACAGCTCATCTCCAATGTGGATGTGAAATCCTATCTGTGGGGGTCACTGGCAGAGTTGAAGGAGAGAGGGGTGCAGGGCATGAGCAGCCTTCAATTTTCACTTCACCCAAGTAGAGAAAAAAGGAGCAGCCATTCTGACCACTGTGACATAGGACACTTTTGATATTTGCAGAATCTTTCTGAGCAGAGGCATTTCCCGGGCCTGTGACAAGCCTTCAATAGTCATGTCACCTCCCTTCAAGTCTCTTTCGGACTTTAAGCCTGCTATCATCCTTCCACCCTTTCCCTTACCTTTCTTCTGGATGAAAGCTGCTTACATCGGGGACAGCGCTTTCAGGGAGAACACATTGGGCTGTATACACATTTGATCAAAAACATTTGCCATGTGCACAAAAGCGGAGAAAGAGCAGGACAGCTGCATAAAGATGTTTCTGCTATAAAAGAGCCAGTTGTGAGAGCTGTGCTCACTACACAGCCCCATTCAACAAAGCTCAAGTACGGCCACCCCCTTCCCCTCTCCTTTCTGTCTGTGTACATTAAACTCGCTAATTAGCATAGCTCTGGGGTTTTTAAAAATAAATCTTATTTTCACATTTCACAGACACACTTGCATACCATGCAACGTTAGAAAAAAAAGCATTATTATAGTTATTCCACTTTGCAAATATTCTCTCCTCTTTATAAAGGTTCATAAATTTACTATGAATAAATATAGAATAACACAGATTATAGATCAAAACACATTATTCTTTTACAAACAATTCATAGATTAGCTAAGGTTGCTTTAAATGTAAAATAGGCAAGCATAAATACTTTTTGTTGTTTAAAGGGAAGTCTGTTATAAAGTCGAATTTATATCAAGACTATGGTCCTCAGGCAACACTGTGGAACATTTTCTAGGACTCAAACAAGTAAACAGAGCTGGGAGATAGTTCAGTGGGTAACACATTTCCTATGCAAGCATAGAGACCGGAGTTCAGATCTCTAGAGCCCATATGTAGCCTGGTACAGGTCCTCAAGCATCTGTAATTCCAGTATGACTATAGCAAGATCAGAGTCAGAAATAGGAGAATCCTCAGCAGTTTGCAGGGCAGCTAACCCATGGCTCACTGTAATGAGCTTTATTTCCAACAAGGTGAACGGAAAGGACTGAGCCCAAGGCTATCCTCTGACCTTCACATGTGCACTGTGGCATGCACTTACAGCAACAACAACAAAACAACACATGAAGTAGTAGATTAGCTCCTTTACTGAGAAAACCTAACATTTGTAAGGTTCAGTCAGTGATGCGTAGGTTTGCCTCTTATGGTAATATTTGTCACTTTCTTGCTTCTAATTGACTGGACAGGCATCTGCTCTGTTCGTCACCAATTATCCTTTCAGGTTGTGGCCATCGACTTGCATGTCAGGCTATGATACAGAAAACCATACCTAGAGAAAGCATCATACCAAACTGCAAATATTTATGTGGTCTAATTTGCATCACAATTCAATGTAACAATAAACGCAACCAAAACACAGCAGCAACTATACCAAAATAACTCGGTGGTTCATCAGGTCTCTAGACTCAGGAGGCATTGGACTTTTCTCCCTCCAGGTAAACCATTCCTAAAGACTTGTGTCCATAATAAGCCCATAGAGGTGCAGGACTAGATAACTAGTGACAGAGCAAATTTAGAAAGATATACAGAGGTCTTCCTCTAGGAGGGAAATTAATCTGCTGCTATGATTTTCTGTATTAGTTACTTTACTCACTGCTGTGCACAAAAACCTGAAAAAAAATAGGTAAGGAAGCAAGGGTCATTTCACCTTACAGTTCCAGGGTGCAGTCCATTATGTTGGGGAAGGCATGATGGTAGAAATGGTAAGTTGGCTGGTCACATTACATCCACAGTCTAGAACAGCCTAAGCAGGAATTGAGTGTGAGCTATGAAAACCTCAAAGCTCACCAATTATGATTCACTTCCTCTACTGAGGCTCCACCTCCTACAAGTTCCAGCACCTTCCTGAACAGCACCATCAGCTAGGGAGCAAGTGCTCAAACACGTGGGCCTGTTGGCAGCAGGTCACATTCAACCACAATAATCTCCAGTGCTGTGAAACTGGACTCACAAATGTCATGCGGGTATGAAAACAACTGCATGGGCTTCTGGAAACCAAATTATCATTTATCTAAGACCACCATCTAGAAATCTTTTTTTTTTTTTTTTGGTTTTTCGAGGTAGGGTCTCCCTCTAGTCCAGGCTGACCTGGAATTCACTATGTAGTCTCAGGGTGGCCTTGAACTCACTGTGATCCTCCTACCTCTACCTCCCGAGTGCTGGGATTAAAGACGTGAACCACCACACCCAGCTAGCTTTATAATCTTTATATCACTTAAATTACTACTAATGATGCCAGTTTTTTTAGAAGGTCATGACATTCATGGGAAAAATAGATCAAGAACAGACATCACATAACTCACTTAAGAGTGGAACTTTTATTCTTTTAATTTTTTTCATGAAGTTTTAATGACCAACTAAATCAGCATGATATTTACATATGAAATCATTCTGTTGTAGTTCTTATAATTGTTTTCACCTATATTTATCACTATAGATGTATTCATGATTCTTCCGTGATAAATTATGAGTAAGATTTAGCTTAAGACAAGGTACATGAAGGAAAAAAAATCAAATAATAATTTGAAAAAAATTGCCAACCTCAGGCATTTTAGCACATTAACAAGAATGAGATAAAATTAGATTGGCAAGAAATTGTGTGACAACTTGCTTGGGGACAGATCTGCCCATCAGGCATGACTATTTCACTCAATAAGCATTAATGCTTCATCAGTACTTTCCTTCTGCACACTAACTTTACTAGCATAACGACATTTTATAGACCAATATGAATGTCGATACATTTCTACCACACTAAAATCTTTTCATTAGTGACTATCTAGTAATTTTATAAAAGCATATCCAATGTTCTGATCAACCATATTTTATGGTTTCTATTTGTTTGTGTGGTTACAATGCAGTCCTACAATGAGAATCTAATATATATATATATATATATATATATATATATATATATATATATATATATATATATATCAGCCAACAAAAATAATCACGGACTTGCAAAATGCTAAATAAAACATTTTTTCAATATTATGATGTCAAGCTTAAGCCTAATGCTAACAGTTTTGCATTCACAAGAATAGCAGCAGGCTTTTTCATCAAATGTGTCATAAGGTCTCTTTTTGTCATTTTCCGTTTCCAAGAGAAGCAGGTGGATAAATGTCACTAAAACTTAATTGAAAACCTACTAATTGGTTAAGCATTGTGTGAAAAAAAAAGCTTAAAACAGAAATTCCAAATGTTTAAACATGCCACAGCAAGGAATTTGAAGGGAGGAAAGCTGCTTCATAAATTCTTCAGAGTTAAGTTAAAAATTGTCCTTTAAGGGCTGGAGAGATGACTCAGTGGTTAAGGCACTTGCCTCCAGTGCCTAACGCCCTGGGTTCAATTCCCCAGGACCCACATAAGCCAGACCCACAAGGTGGTGGCTCTGGTGCATATTCTCTCTCTCTCTCTTTTTCTCACTCTCTCTCTCTATCTCTATCTCTCTCTCTGCTTGAAAATGAATAAATAAAATATTTTTTAAAAAGGAGTGCTTTAAAAAATTGTCCTTTAAGTCATGAAACCATCATTTGACAGTTTTATAGTTTTGATAACTGCCTAACTGCTTCTTTCTTTCTTATTCTTTACCTTGAGGACAACACAAAGAAAACCTAGAAACAAAGAAATAAGTGTATGCTTTTTTTTACGTTTTTCATTTTGGGGCACAATCATATAAAGGAGCTTCTGGTCTGAAAGCCCGTGTTTTGCGATTTCACATTGTAGAAAGCTCTGGATAGTAAGCAGACCTAATCCTTGGGCTACTATCTGACTGCATAAAAGTATGAATGAATCCATCCTGAAATTGCAGAAATGCCTGAAAATTGTAAAAAGTTGGATCATTTATCTCAGCAGTTTAGACAATTTTACATGTAAGGGGCAAGGTCAGTTTATGAATGAATACTAAGAATACTGAAAGGTACTGATTATGATATTATTATTATGTGTGTGCACTGTCTCTATTTGAGTATGCATGTACAATAATGCAAGTATAGAGTCTGAGGACAACCTCAGGGTGCTCTTTTTTAATTTTAATTTTATTTTTTGCCAGTGAGAGTATGCTCATCTAGCTGGACCGCAGGTTTGGATTTTCCCAGCTCTGACTCCCCTTGCCATAGATGCACTGGGATCAGGAACTCATGTGCCACTTTGCATAAGGCTTTATGTGGGTGCTGGGAGATTGAACTTGGGCTTGTAGGCTACACGCAGCTCCTAGTTCTGCATTTGAACTGCTGAGATTGTTTGAAATTATTGTGATGTCACTATATATTGTTGTCACTTTATACTGTTGAGTCATAGGAGCTCTTTGTGTATTTTGAAGTCCTTTATCAGACACATTTTGTAATATTTTCCTCTCAAGACTTTGTTTTTTATTGTTGTTTATTGGTTTCACACTGAACTATTTGTTTGCCAGAATAAAAGTGTTAAAGCTTAACGAAGTTGAAATTATCCATGTTTTCTTTGAAGGAATATACTTTTGATAGTGTATTTAAAAGTCATTAGCAACCCCAAAGCCACAGAGCTTCAGCTACCCTAGAAGCTGTGCATTTTGTTGGAATGTTCATAGATTTATGGTTTACATTGAGTTAATTTATGTGAAAGGTAAAATGCCAGTATCTAGATTAACACACAGGCATTCCAGTAGAAATTGTGTAAAATGACTTTCGTGACCAAATGATCATATTTGTAACTTTGTCACAGTTTGCTTGACCATAGTTTGGAGTCTATTTCCTTTTTGTTTTATTCCTTTTTATTGATCTAGTTATATTCTTTCATAAATACCATAATGTTTGATTTTTTCTATACATCTTAAAGTTAGTGTCACTTCTCTGGCTTTGCTGTCCGCTACAGTTAACAATAAATAGTACTCTTTTCCTTTGTAAAATAATATTATATTTATTTATTTGAGAAGGAGATAAAGACAAAGAGAGTCAGGTGCACACACAGAAAGAGAGAGTGAGTATGGATGCTCCAGGGCCTCCTGCCACGGCAAACAAACTCCAGAAGCATGCATCACTTTGTGCATCTGGCTTTTTGTGGGCATTAGGGAATTGAACATGGGCCATCATGCACTACAAGCAAGAGACCTTAACAGCTGAGCCATCTCTCCAAATCCATACTCTTTCACTTACCTATGTAAACTTTAAACTGATGTTATCACTACCTGGAAATTAACCTGCTTCTTCACTGAATAAAACAAAGGTTTGAGACAAGAGATGGTAGTTCCATTTTTGAAGAGGAAGCACAGATCATTGCAGAGTTTTATAGTCTTACAGAGAATTTAAATAATATTCAAATCCTTATCATAATAGTTATGTCAACAATAATAATTCTCCACAGCTAAACTCTACATACAGTAAACAGCAGATTTAGTATAGACCATGAGGAAATATTTGTTGATCATTAAAATACATCAATGTAATATGTCAGTTTAAAAGACATGAAAAATAACAAGATTATACCAACAGATGTCAGAAAAGCCTCCAACAAGCTTTAACACCCATTCCTAAAACAATTCTAAATAAATTTGTGACAGAGAGAAAAGTCCCCAACTTCATGAAGAATGTTAATAAAAGGCTACATACCGCATAATTATATCACCACATAAAACTCATTTATAAAAAAGATGTTTCCCTATAAAATTAAAAACAAAACCTCATTCCTGGGGATTTATAGAAATGAATTGAATGTTAGGTTTATACAAATCATATATACCGAGGATGTTTAAAACAACTTTATGATATTAACAAAATTTGGAAACCAAGATGCACTTAATAGGTGAACTAATAAATTAATTATAAATAAAGTACATTCAGTCAATTGAATATTATTTAGTACTAAAGAGAAAAGAGCTTTGCAAAAATGTGAATGGGAAGGATTTGAGGAAACTTAAATGCATATTGGTAAATATGTGAAGCCAATCAGGAAAGTTAACATATTGTACAATTCTAAAATGTTATGCCACTTTGGATAAAGCAAAACTATGAAGACAGTAACAATTTCAGTGGTTAACAAGGTTGTGTAAAGGAGAATGAACTGGGAGAGCACAAGAAAATTTAGCTTAGTGAAACTGTACTATATGGTGCTCTGGTGTTGAGAACAGAACCTTTTACAATTATTGAAGTCCATGCAATATGAACATCATGCATGTATCCTACTGTGAACTGTGGACTTTGTGTGATGGCAGTGAGATGCTAGAGCCTTCAATTGTCACATGCATCAGAGTCCTAGGATATGATGATAATGCGATGATGCATAAGTGGATCAAGTCTGCACAATAGTCTCTTCTTAGCCATCGTTTCACATTCCATGGTTACTCTACAGTTAACCAAGGTCTAAAATGACAAAATTGATAAATATACAATCAATAAGTTTTTAATTAGACATCACTCTTAGTATGAAGTATGATGAAATCTTGTACCATATCTCTCCCACCTGTCAAAAATGTGAACCATTTCTCTTTATGACATGTCCAGGCTGTGAAATCAACCCATGTAGTCACTTAATAGAAACCTTGGTTATTAAATCAGTGGTGGCACATGACTTAAGACATCAAATCCGTGTCTTATAACACACTTGACTATGTGGCTATTTTATGATATCTGTATCTTTCACCCAATTTTTCTGTGAAATTAAAACTGCTCTAAACAATGAAACAATATCAATTTTAATTGTACCTTTTAAAAAGAGAGAGTATTAAGTATTTGACAATCTTAGAAACTGGACCAAAATGTCATTGCCAGTCTTCATCTTTTGTTTTAGTTTATTATGGTTCCAGTCTGCAGTTTAAGCCTTACTTCATTTCCACCCCACATGTTATGTCTGCTCTAACTTGACATAAGAATTCAAAGACTATATCTTCAAAACTAACTCCCTGTTTCACAGAATCTCTGACTTCCCTTGAGATCACCCAATGCAAGTTTAAGCTATAAATTAGAAAAAGAGGTCAAAGGATGAGTCACGTCAATGATTTGGATTATCTCTTGCTTCAGTAACCATTTCCTCATCGTGGCACTCCTATGCTAGTTACCATAATGGCTGCTTCCCTGGCCTTTCAATATCCCATATGCAAGCCCTAGGTCCTGGACACACTTGACTACATAAGGCTAAATGTGCCCTCTGTTTCATGCCAGGACTATGGCTAACAAAACTTTTTAACCTACAAATTAGCTTTATTAACCTTATCATAGGCCAATGTAACCAGAAGCAATTGCCTGTCTTTAATCTTACTTCTTGTTGTATAAGGATCAAGTCTAGACAATCTTGAAACAAGCTCCCTTTTGGACAGGAAATGAAAGATGATTACAATTGGATGAATGACATGAAGTGATATTTTCAAAGGAGAAAGTCAGCAACAAACACTTGTCTCTTTTGTGTTAAAAAAAAACTTGTCAGTTTTATTAAAAATCCTTTCTTATTTGCAAATGCAGAAATCCCACAAATGATTAGAAATAAACAAGCCAATCCACATATAATTGACAAGTATAAATATTTTATGTATTTCTCTATGGAAATCAAATATGTAAAATTTATCACATGATGAGAATTACCTACCTACTCAAAAAACTATCACTCACTTAATTTTTTTACTATATAATATTTAAATGTTATCATTAACATTGAAATTAAGAAATATATATATAAATATATATATATATATATATATATATGTGTGTGTGTTTGTAGAATACAGAAAGAAGATGTAAAAATTAAAGAACATTACTAAATTTTTTTTCAACAATTAACATCACATACTTTAATTTAGAATTTCTGAGTCAAAGAAAAAAATGGAACTCCTGACAGGGTATCAGAGGATCTTGTGGACAGGACTGTATCAAGAAGATCCAGAAAAAAGAACAAGTACAAAGAAAGAGCTAACTCATGCAATGCATGCCACTTCACTTTCCATATTTTTTTTTCTTTTCAAAAGAGAGTTCCAGGAGGGGAGAAGTGCTCCTATAAGTCTCACAGAACTGCAAAGCTTCTAAGGAGGAGAGTCTCTGGACAGGACTGTAAGCTCTTGTTGAGGTGAGATGTAAAACTCTAATATTCAGTATTATATCCCTCAGGCTCTTCTATTCACTCTCAGCAGTGATGTCGTCTCTGTATATCATCATGTAGCCTCCCACATGGAACATTCATTACCTACCTTTCCCTCCCTGATCGTCACACTAACTTGGAATATACATAAACACCATGTTCATATAGAGTGAAATACCCCATAACCAATGAGATATTGAAGCCAATGGGTAAAATGCTCAGACCTTTTACTCTTTAAATGAGCTTTTGGAATAGTTTGTTTGAAATTCCAGTGGATTTGAGGTCCCTTTGCTCACAGAGCAACAGATTTGATAATAAAACTCAGTATCTTTTTCTACTTCCTTTTCTTAATCTTAGGACTTCCTTGTTTCTGCTTCTTGGGATATCATTCCAGATTGTCTGTTGGCACCCAAGTTGTGTTGGGTTCTGCTTTTCATAAGGGAAGTGGACATGAAAGCACTTTCTTGGGATATGCTTTGAGAAATAAGTTTCAGAATGCTCAGAAAACAACTGGATATCCACGTGAAGAGGATAAACTTGACACTTTTTCATCATCCTGTGTTAGAAATCAAAGACCCAACTATGAGAGCCGAAACTACTAGAAAAAAAAAATCGAGGAAATACTTGAGGGCCTCAGTACAGGAAATAACTTTGTAGATAGGACTCCCTATCTAGAAACAAAAAAACAAACAAACACAAGGAATAAATAGAATTACATCAAATTAAGAAGCTTAGGCACAGCAAAGAAAACAATAGAGTGAAGAGAAAATAATTTCCACCCACTCCTTTGTTAATATCTGGAACTCCAAAACCTAAACAAATAACAAGCCTGACAATTGAAAAATGGGAAAGGTATTAAATAGATACTTCATAAAATACAAAATTAAGTAGTCAGTAAATACATAAAACAATGCCCAATGACATTATTCAGTAGTAGGATTTCAAATCAAATCTTTATTTTGAAAGGCTGCTCTAAAATAAAAATAAAACTTGAATTGGTATGGAGAACACAGAGAATTCCATTTTTGTGGGAATGTAGGTTAGTACAGCCGCCATCAAGAACAATCATCGAGAGCCCTCAGAAAACTAAAAACAAAATCACCCTCTGATGCTTCTGCACCACACGGAGTATAGACCAAACGGGCATTGAAAGGACCAATACAAAATGGTCCATACACCACACTGGCTCTTTTCATGAACCACACTGGCTCCTTTCATATCCTAACCCTATGTTCTTTGAAACAGCTCAATTAAAGGTGACCATTGAAGGACTTTGCTAAAGAAATAACTTGCAGGGATAAACAAGGAACAAAGAAAAATCTTATCTCACCATAACAAAAATAGATCCATCCCTATTTTTCATAATTCAATGAACTTTGACCAGCCTGGAAAACATTTCTGCAACTATCAATTAAAAACAGCAACAAAACAATGCAAAACAAAAAAACAAACAAAAACCTTCCTGCAGGATTCTAGCCTTGTACTATAAATTCTTTTTCTTCATATTTGGTTCAACTCACCAATCACCCCCTAGCCTCTAATAAGAAAGGACCTACACTTACTAGTATTTAGGTTCTCTCTATGGAGAGTGAACAGACCCTTCATTCACACCATGATGGCAGTGGAAAGTTACTGAAATCATAGTTGCTCAGAGCCTTGAGGAGTGGGAAGTCCCCAGGATGAGATAAGAAAGGAATGAGGATGGGTAATTATGGAGTCTGTCCTCACCCTTTGTGGTAGTTTGAATAATGTCCTCCAATAGAATTTATTATAATTGTGTTTATTAAATTGTTAATTGTCTCCAGGCTTCTGGCTGGAGGAAATGTAACTTTGGCCTAGCCTCCTGGGGACTACCCCTTTCTAATTTGGATGCAAAATACTAGGGATAGATATGCAAAACAAAAGCCAGAACCTGGTCTGGCAGTTCTGCATTTTTGTGAATTACAGTGAGACCCTGTGCTTTCTTGCTTGCTTAAGGTGCTGGTGGTGGGCTTCTGTCTCTCTCTCTCTCTCTGCTTGCTTCTGTAAAAGGGGGCCAGTCTTTTTTCCTTAACTTCCCCTGGGTCTGTTACTTTAATAAATTCTTTCCTCCCCAAAATTGTGCTTGGTTTGGAGATTCATCCCAGCCATGTGTGACTGACTATGACACCCCTCCTTGCAGTTATTACAGATTTAACTACCAAATACACCCCTCTGTAATTGTTGTTTGCCTGTATATTCCTATAAGCTTCTGTAACCCTTGCTTGGTTAACCTCCTTGTCCTCTATTAGGCTCACACATATGATATAAATACCCTTACAATCTTGACCTCCAAGCTGGTGCTATTAAGGTGTGATCCAGGTGTCAGCCCACGGGCTTGAATAAACTTCTCCTTCACCTGACTTGGTTGCTGGTATCTTGACTTTCAGAAATTCGGAAACATTTCTGGAAGCCCCAGTGAGATTCTGCCATAGTAATCCCATTGGTCATTGTGGCTGACACTCCTGGACCCTGGGAATCCAGAAGTGTGCACCCCCTAAGTGTTTCCAGGGTCTCCTTCCAGGAGGCCAAAGAAGACTGCAAGGCCCTGGACCAAAGCTCTCACACAGGTGAAATATGATGGAGAACTGGAGTGGACATTCATACCAGGTAAGGGTCCTGGTTTAGACAGATAGGAGCCCTCATGATACTGACCCCATTTAGGTAGAACAGGAATTTAATGTGAAAAACGAGGGAAGAACTGTTTTAAATGCTAAATGATTGTGTGTGAATGTGAGCCTGAAAGTGAAGATTCTAGGAAAGTGCAGCTATGGAATCTGAATGGGTCCCAACCTATGGTTCTTTTTTTTTTAATTTATTATTATTATTATTGTTATTATTATTCATAATAAGATACATTGAATGAACAAATAATGAGTTGATATACCTATTTCTCCAATTTCCCTCCTCCTTGTCCCCAAATAGCTGGGTATCCTCCTCTATGGGTGGTCTGGATCAGCCCATGAGGTAGGGGGTTATGGATAGCCTAGGAGTCAACCAAGTTCCTCCCCCCTTTGTATGTTGTTACTGAGGGGAGCAATGTCTCTGGGAGTTCTCCTCCAGCATGGCTCTTACAATCTTTCTGCCCCCTCTGTTCCATGAGTCATGGTGGGTGAGTCTTAAGGCTGCTTTATTGTTGAGGTCTTAGAGGTCTCTATACTTCTGCTTTAGGTTGTGTAGAAAATCGCTGGTATCTGTCCGTCTGGTTTCTCCTGTCTTGACTGAATGGCTGTGGGTATAGGTCTCATGTTTATTCCAACACTCTGCTGGGTTCTATAAGGCTCCTTCATGGAAGATCTTGTAGCTCATATCTTGTACAGATGTTGGCTTATCAGCCTGCAGATCATTGTTAGGGTTGGAGGATCCATAGATCTCTCTCTGCATTCTGAAAGGTACAAACATAATCTCCATCAGAGTGTGATAAGTATAGGTTAACTTAGATATACATTTCTGAATTAGCTAGTTCCTAATATTTGTAGCCTCTTTGTAAATCACTTGTGTAGTGCATTTCTCTTTGGAGGCCTAAGATTTTGGCTCCCAGTGTATTTCACCCTGAGTCCCCAGTTCCGCTTACTGGCTCCATGTCACTGAGTAGATTACTTGGAGGAATTAAAAGCTGTTGATTGCCTCCCCCAAGCTATGGCTCCTCCGTTGCACAATTGCTCATTTCACAGTTCACTGTACTCTCCCAGTAGGCAGTATTTCCAGCCTATTCCTGGTGGCAGACTTCGTTTCATGCCAGTGGTCTCTGTTTACTCCAGCTGTCATTGACCAGCTTCCCCTGGCAGCTTATAGAGTGCCTTCCATCTCTGCACTAACTTCCATCTGGGGGCCGGTTACCATTCTTTACCTCGCAGGGTCTCTTGATGTTGATAGATGGCTTTCTGTGGTTTCTTCAGCAATTGGATCTTGCCTCAGGCCTGGGGTGAGTATTCAAGATCTTTGATAGAATTCTGTCTTGTTTTTGGGACGTTGTGGGTCA
>PVHP010032062.1:0-20546 GCA_004024765.1 Zapus hudsonius | reverse complement strand
ACAGCAATGCTATGAGAAAAAGCTCAAAAATCTCATAATTACTATTAGTAAAAATTAGGTACAAATAAAAAAGTAATAAAAACTAAGGTTTTGCTGTTGTTTTTGCTTTAGGATATGTCATTGTTTTTGTTGATATAGCCCAGGCTAGCTAAAATTCATGATCCTTCTGCCCTAGGAGGTGTGGATCATCATACTCAGACTAATGTAAATATTCTACTCATATTTTTACAAGGTCAGGTATTTTTGACATCTCATGTGAAGAAGCATCTCTATAAATACAAGGGAACACATACACTTAAGTATTAATTTACTAATCCCTTTAACGGTGCTATGGGGTACATTTCACTTGAGGGGGAAACATGCATACAAGTACACACACAAAGTCAGGTGTGGTAGCTCACACCTATAAACACAGAACTCTGTAAACATAGAGGCAGGAGGATTGCAAAAAGTTCAAGACCAGCCTGGTCTGCACAGCAAGTTCAGGCCAGATATAGTTACAGCAAACCAAATGCACAGGTTGTTTATAATTAAATATAACCTAAAACGAATCCAGCACAGTTCTGACACTAAGGAAGTATCAACAAATTATAGCTGTATCACTGACTTAAGATACACGTGATCTCTTAAAGTTATCTTAAGGAATTAATCTGGGCCATAAATACTAAAAAAAATTAATAAATAAAAAATGAATGTGGCCTAAAGATGTCTCTCAGTAGAAGTGTTTGCCTAGTATGCACAACGCACTGGGTTTGATCCCCAACAGCAACCCCCATCCCACAACAACAAAAAGAGCACTAACATGATGCAAGAATTTTACAACCTAGAAACATCACAGGTTAGTAGACACATTCAAATTAATACCATCAGTTCCTTACAGTCTTATTAAAAATGGTAGAAAGCCAAACTTCCTTTATAGTTTGTCATGAAAACCACCAATCTGCTAAGAACTCTGAAGCAACTTCCTAGTGATTGGGCACAGCTAGAACAATTTGCCTATAGAATAGAAGCACACTAGCAATAGGCATCTGTTTCTACCACAATATGTACGTATTAGTTTTAACTATTTAACTGCTGTTCAAATGTAGTAATAGCTTGGCTCCTTATGAGTCCTCAAGGAATTTATTTCAAATAGCTAAGATATCCATTTAAGAATACTATACTTTTCAGATGTTTTGTTGTTTTGAGATTGGGTCTCTCTCTAGCACAGAATGAACTGGAATTAACTATGTAGTCTCGGGGTGGCGTCAAACTCACGTTGATCCTCCTACCTAGACGGCTAGAGTGATGGATGAGATTAAAGGCGTGCACCACCATGCCTGACTAATATGTTGTTGTTTTCAAGGGAAATACCTTTAAAACATAAAATATTTTCAATAACATACCATGAGATTTCTGTGTTCAGATGCAGAATTATTTGATTTAGGAAATAACCAAGAAGAAAATTCCCACTGCTTTGGTTTCTTAGACCAATACCCAAAGTTCTCTTGTTGTATATTATTTATCTACTAATTTAGTAATGTGATTTCCAAGTAAATTCGAGTTTTTTAGAGGAGTGAGGAATTCTTCATAGCATTTGTCTTTGATGATTCAGGATCAACATTTAAATGCTCTAAGAGGTAATAGACACACAAGATTTGGACCTAATGACTTCAATACTTACGACAAAACAAACGAAAGCCTCTATTGGATTCTCCTACAACAAATATAAGTGTAACAGAATGGTCCTCTAGGCAGATTAACAAAGGCCTTTTGACAAAATTAATATTTTGTTTGTTTTTCGAGGTAGGGTCTTGCTCTAGTCCAGGCTGACCTGGAATTCACTATGTAGTCTCAGGGTGGCCTTGAACTCACAGCAATCCTCCTACCTCTGCCTCCCGAGTGCTGGGATTAAAGGCGTGCGCCACCACGCCCGGCGACAAAATTAATATTTACACATGGATGGGAGCAGTCTTTTTCAAGATGCTCTCTAGTTAGTCTAAAAGGCGGTATCTTCTTTTTCTTGCTATCCTCTGATTAACAGCTCTACTACAAAGATATCTATTATTTTTATATCCTTAGAATAAATGATAACGTGCTGTGAGTTCAGGCCCACTTTTCATTTCAGCACTGTGCAGTACTTCATTCTTTCTGATAAACTTACAAGTAATTCTTTATCAGAGGTCAATGATAAGTCAGTAAACAGAAATGTGGATATAAAATTCTCTGAGAGTCTGTGTTTAATTTTAAAAGAAAATCTATTCTCCAAATGACACAAAACCCATCTGATCATGAGCACCAGCGAAAACATTCTTGAATTCTTCTGGCCCACTGTCCCCTCATTTGTCTTACTCTTATCTAATTACTACTCGGGTGTCTATGTGCTTCTGTGTGCGCTGTGCTGGGCACCTGAGACGATGAAAACATTGTGGCTTTCTCGGTGATTTTTGTACTGTCATCTATCAACTACAGAGCTCTTATAAGTAATGTATGCATACAGACCCTTCCATTTTCCAGCTTTGGTGATCCTGTGCTCTTGCTCTCTAGTACCTAAGTGAAATTACTTTTCTTGAACTAACATATACATATTCAGAAACCAATTGTTGACATCTCTTGTTACTTGTAAACAAAAAGAGACATCAAATTTACCCAATTTGTTCTTTGTTGTAGGAAAAAAAGTAGTTTATTGTTGAGATTAAGGGCATTCTTTTCATTCCCTTAACCCTTTATTTCCACAAACCATTGAAAACTAGTCAGAGAATAAGCACAGTGAAAATATTTTACGGGCTGAGAAATAATCTTGGCTGACTTTCAAAGCATCAGTAGGAAACAAAAACCATAAATTTGACATCCTAGGAAATAGAAACCAACTCTAAGAAAAAGCTTAAATATAAATATTTAATCACTAGCATAATGAAATGTCATAAAACTTTACTATCTGTTAGAGATAGGGAATACAATTGGAAAAAATACAGCTATAGAAAATATTAAAGGCAGACTTTCTCAAAATATTAATATTTTTCATCTCAGAAGTCCCCATCCCCAATTATTCTTATTAAAAAAGACACAGTGCCATGTACCAAAGGGACATTATGATATGTTAGAAAAGTTCACAAACCACAGACAGCCTACCACTAGCCAACCACTATGTTACTGATTACATATTTACTGTGAATGCTTTTACCCCATAGCAACAGAATAGACTAGCTGCTATGGACTAAAGATGTGTGGGGCTAGGGATTTAGCTCTGTGGTAGAGCCCTTGCCTTACAAGTCCAAAGGCCCTGGGGGTTTTGGTTCCAAGAACAGAGAAAGGAAGGAAAGAAAAGAAAAGAAAAGAAAAGAAAAGAAGAAGAGAGAGAGAATGATAAACCCTATGTTTGAACCCTACATTTTTTAAAAACAAAAATATTTTCCATAAATAACCCATGCATTTTCTTTTCAAGTCCTCTAATAAATAAAATGCCCCATATCCTTCATATAAGATTCCTAAATTGCGACCAGTATCTTCTGTATTCATTTTAACTTAAAAACCATTTTAGGGGCTAGGGAGATGGTTCAAGTCATTCATGTGCTTGCTACATAAGCATGAGGACCTGAATTTGTATTCCCAGCATCTACGTAAATGCTAGGTTGTGTGGCAACGCATACGTATAATCCCAGTGTTTGGGAAGCAGGAAGAAATGGATCCTAGCGCACGCACATCTGGCCTGCTAGACTAGCTGAATCAGTAAACTCTAGATTCATTGTTTCAATAAACAAGGTGGAGAGCCTGGTTTATTGAACGCCAACATCTGCTCTCCACATACTCATGTATACATAGGTGTAAGCATACCACACAAGCAAAAAAAATTTTTTTAAGAATACATATTCAATTCCATAAAGTGTTACAAACAGTATCTAAATTTGTGTGTTTGTGCATGCGTTTGTGCAAGGGTGCTCCTTACATTTACTTCCTCACAACCTCAAATCAAGGGCAGTGGTGATAAGCAGACACGTATAAGCAGGAAGCACATCTGGATGTTAGCATATATTTCTAAGGCATGTCTACACTCTAGTGAAAATGTGGTGGATGTAAGCCTCAGTTTCATGGCCAGTTACCATGTCTTCTCTTTTTAGCAACCTCAATTGTCAAAACAGTCCTGACTTAGGCTGCACAAAATTATAAAAATGAATATATAATGCAATTAAGTCTTAAAATGTTAGTATCTTGAATTCAGAAATCAAAACCTTCATAAAGACTTAATAAAGACTTAATTTCTAGAAACTGTGTTTACTTCAAATAGCCAAAAAACAAAACATGCATGGGAAGTTTCTGTTTTAGTTTTCAAATTAAGAGCATTCTGACTAGATAAACAATACCTAAAAGGTGGTAGATAAACAATACCTAAAAGGTGGAAACTGCCCATCACACAATTAGGGGAAAAATAACTGAAAACAGAACATCACTGTATAAGATTCTTATGGTTATAAAAATAAACTATCTGAGACTCAATGTAAATCAAGTACAATCAAAACTGTCTTTTGGATCCATCAGATTATATTTGTTCATCAGGCTTACCTAACTTAAAAGATTATGATGAGAAACATTCCTATGCAAAGGAAACTGCACAGATCTAATGTGTACTGATTTGGACAAGGAATTGAGAGAGGGAAGCATACAATACACCCAGGTGCTCCCTGAAAAGTTGGATATGACTACTAGAGGAAATGTTGTCTAGAAGCTGTAAATTGTCAGAATCTCTTGTCTGATTTCCCACATTACTTTTTCTCAGAAGCACATATTTTACTCCCCATCTGGCTCATATTAAAGAATGCATCCCACCCTGTTCCCTTTCAGATTCCCAAACTAGATGGCTGTGATGTTACATAAATGTGGCATTTCATAGTTCTTCAGGGAACATCCTTGGCTTTTTTCCCTTCTCTTGTAGTGAAGATGAACTTGAGCTTTTTTGACCTTGTGCATTCTCTAACTTGGGAGTAGTAAGAACACTCAAGTACTTCAACTCACAAACCCAATGAAAAAAGACTCATAAATATATATATCAATGGTGGGGCTGGAGGCTATGACAGTCAACCCCCTAAGGACAGTTTATTAGTTATAGTTTATACTCTTACCTAATGAGGCAATGTTGCCTTACTTGTTATACACATACATACATACATACGTAAATACACATAAACATTAGCATTTTCCAACAGGAAATACTTATAGTATTACTTAACGAGCCTCTAAACATTTGTAGAGGAAAAGTCATACTTGTACATAGTTCTGATACACACATAATAACATAATTATGTATGAACAAAGAGAATAACATAATTCTCTTTGTTGCCTGTAATTCAGAAACAAAACTATTACAAACTGAGTATTCCTAATCCAAAAATCTGAAATACCTCAATATTTAAAACTTTTTGAGCACACTGTAGGTAAAAGTATAAGCAAACATTCCAAAACTGAAAAATAAATCATAAAGTTTAAAGCACTTTCTGGTCCCAAAAACTCTGGAAAATTCATATTCTACTCTAATTGTGTTATGAAAACACAGCCCTCCCCAAGAGAATTCTAAAATCTGTGTAATAGCTTAATCCACATTTGTTTACACTTTTAATTATAAAAAACTATAAAAATTAAGTCAAATGACTCATGGATATCAGCATATTTTTCAATTAAATAGAAAAAAAAATACAGTGATTAGATGAAATAAGTGGATATAGAGAAAAAAAAAATCCACAGATAAGGAAAAGTTTTCTCTAGTAAAGATGTACTACTAGATAAAATTTATAAAATTTAAAGAAGCAATATTTACTCTATACTCTAATTGCTAATATTTAGCATGTTATCAAAGATCTCTTACCTGCCCCTTTCAACTGCCAAAGCATCAAGTTCATCAAAAAAGATAATGGAAGGAGCCACTGCTCTCGCTTTGCGGAAGATCTGATGGAAAGAGTACCACATTAGCTAAGATTTGCAAACTGCAGAAAATTCTGTAGTTGGTTTCAGCTTGAAAACTGTATTTTGAGCCAATTTTATTATGTACAAAACAATAAGCCCAATCACTATGTATACAGTGATTGTAAATAAGTGCTTAGGGTATTATGGTGGACTTAAAAGTAACTCCTTTAATGATTACACAGACAAGACTATCAGTACCTAGTCTGGACATAGTGCAATACATAGGCTGCATAGGAGGTAATGCAGTTAAGCAGTCAGAGAATCTCAACCAGTTCTACTCTATTTCAGTGTCAGCAGAAAATTTCACTTCTCTAAACCTCCATTCCCACATGGAGAAAATGAAAATGATAAGTGCCTTCCTAAGAAGATTAAGAAATAAAAATAACATAAAACATTTGGTGCAAGACCTGGAACACATAAGAACACATTAAATAATACTATCTTAACATGCTTAAAAGTAAAAGCACAAATGTACAAAACCAGCCATGCTAGAAAATAAAATACTCATATACCTAAACGTTGTATACTTGACTCTTTTCTTTCAAGACTATATGGAAAAACAGTTGGCATAGTGCCTAGACAAGAAAAACAGCCAAATCTCAGAAAAACAAATTGGCTTGCACAGAAGCCAATCGGACTGCCAAAGTTAGAGACAACCAATCATGCAATTTGTGGAAATAAGCTTGAGAAGGCAGCATGGGCAGAAAGAAATCCAGATGTATGCTACATGTAACTAAGGCTGTTGGTTCACATGCCCTAAGACTGTAAATAGTTATCAAGTCAATAGGAGTACATACTGCCTTTTTAATGGTGCCATTATCAAGCACTTTATAAAATTTCCACCATCGACCTATATTTTAAAGGGGGAAGACAAGGAGTAATTTTTTTTCTCATGCTAACACATTTGAATCCTTACGTTTCCTGATTGGTAATAAGGTATACCACAAATAAATCAAGGTCCCACTGTTATCTCTGTGCTCTTGTCCTTACCTAACTTTGTGAGCATTCAGGGGCCCTGTATTAGGCATGTCAACATCTGCTTAGGAAAGTCATGGTATTTGATCAAAGGCTGACTCCAGCTACCTTCACTCTCAGCACAACATTGACAGCAAGTGTGGAGGAGGGGCACAGCAATCAAGCATAAAAGGCCTGGCTTTAAAATACAGTCTAGTTAACTAAACTACCAAGCAAAATGGAAGAATAGACAGCACAGAGATATTTTGAAATATGAGGTTTATTCAAGTGAAAACACTATCTAATTTAAAAGACTGAATTCCATTCTGGGACTATGAGGATGTCTCCAAGTTCAATTCCCTAGCAACATATGTAAAGCTAGGCAGGCATTCATATGCAGCAGCAAGAGACCCTGGCACACATGTGCAAACATATATTCTTAAAATAAATGAATTTTAAAACAAATCTCATTCTGAGATCATCTATTCTTCCTCATAAATATAGGTATACATGCATAAGTGCTGGTAGTTATTAAAAATATTTTTCCTGGGTAAAAACAGTAGTATGTTGCTTAAGAACAAAGACCAATGATTATATATTACCCAACATTATACTTTTAAATAATGAAATAGTATTTGCCAGAAGTAAAAATAGCATTAGAATCTGGATCTCGAAATTTTGGTCTGTTACCTACAACAAAATGCAAACCATACAGGAGGACAGAGTGTGATTTTCTATGCAGAGTCTCTTAAGGCATAATTTTCTTACCTCTCTTACTGCTCTTTCAGATTCACCAACATACTTGTTCATTAATTCAGGTCCCTGCATGAAAAAAACTGTTCAGTGTCTTGGTAAGTGTAAACACACATATTTCTTTTGATAAAGGAGGAAAAAATATACACAAAAGAGGAAATAGTACACAAAATCTACTTTTAGTTAAACTAGTTCCTTTGGCATGCTTATTTCTTTTGGCTGTCATTTCTCAAAAATTAAAGTTAGTCTATGTTTAAAAATGAGTAATCAGTAAGGAAGGGTTGTAACTAACATGTTTAATTACTGTGCTCCCAACCTGACTACCCATCCATCCATTGTTTTATATCAGGCACCTAGCAGAGAACACCACCATTTGGAAAAACCAATAAAGAGAAATCCCTAAATCCCCAAGTCTAATCACTGGCTGGTTTTTAGTACATTTACTTATTAGTTTATAATTGAATCCACTAGATTAATAGCCCCATCCATCAAGGAACAAGACCTTAGAGATAATACTCTTCTTTTGGTTTTATGATAAACCTTGAAAAACTAAACAAAGGGAACAAGATGTGTGTAACCTATGGCATTACCTTACAGCCCTCGAATGTCTCTAGTATAAAAGTTGTACTCAAATAACTAAGCCAAGGAGTGCTGTTGTCTATGACATTCTACAAAGTCAAATATGCTCTTCTTAGCTACTACCTTAGGCAGCAGAATTCTCTCCAATAGAAGAAATCTCAGGCCCACCCACGTGTTAACCATCAGAGTGCCATGCTATCATAACGACCCTGTGGAAAAGCTCAATTCACAGCCTGTCTGAATTAGGCTTCTCCATCAGGTCTATTTCATTCATGTCTCCAGGTATTCTCGAAGTATCAGGGATCAAAAGCGTGAACCCCTAGTGAGAAAATTCTACAGATTTTAATAATCAGACTTCAACAGGATAAATATCTAAAAATGCATTAATGTATTTAAAATGGGTAAGTAAATTTATAAAGTCTTCATAAAATGGATCTCTAGGGTGTCAAAAAGACTGAAAAAGGAGACCATCAAGGAGACTACTATAAGAACAAAATAATACAGAAGAATTTATAACCCAGAGTGAGAGTTCTTAACACTGTTACAATGTTTTTGTTTGTTTGTTTGTTTGGGTTTTGGGTTTTTGAGGTAGGGTCTTGCTCTAGCCCAGGCTGACCTGGAATTCATTATGCAGTCTCAGGGTAGACTTGAAGTCACAGCAATATTCCTACATCTGTGACAATGGTTTTAAAGATCTTGCAGCATTTCCCATTTTCTCAGTGCTGAGCAAGATACTTGTGCATGGATGGCTCTATCTACCTTGTAATCTCATGCACAGTCCTATACTATGATGCAGAGGAAGCACTGCCTATATCTTCATAATATGGCATAAAGTAAAAAATATTTTCCATATATCCATTTACATGTGAGAAATTATGGACAAGGCAGTATTAAAAAAGTGAGTAGGACAAGAGTCAAGCCCCACCCACGCTACAAGTTTTAATTAGCAAAATGGGATTTTGTTGGAGGCAGAATAAGGAAAAAAAATTTTATGCAGATTTTATTCAGTTTAGGACACCCAATTAGGCAACTTGTGGTCTGACAAAGATCAGAAAGGAGGTTGCTGATGCAACTATTTTTATTATATTTCCATTCCAACTCTGTAATATTATTGCTGTTTTTATAATAACTTTCATAAAATTAAGGGCATGACATAAAATAGTAATCTAAGTAATCTAATGGAGACATTTCTTTAAGCAAGCAATATAATTCAAGGCATACAGATTGCTTTTTAATCATCTGGCTTAATTAAAAGTAGTTAAAGAATATAGAGAAACAGTCATTGTTCTCTGTAAATAATGGTTCTAAAAGACAACATAACCTGAAAATCTATGTTGAAAATTACAAATTACAGTCATTTCATATCTTCTCTGCTATGCACAATGTCAGAAGTTTAAAATTGTTACAGCTAAATCCATCATATAAACAGACTTGGGGTATGTTGGGAACGTGAAAATATGGCAAATGGCCTCATCTATCTGAAGGATTATTCATTGTACTACCAGGTAAAGTAGCCTACAGGAAGCCTACAAAGGACAATGCTTTCTGGGGAAGGTGGGAGGAGGAGAATGAAACCAGGAAATTTAGCATTATGAAAAGGCTGGGCTAGAATAATTCAAGTGTCATTTAACCAGCAATGGCAACAATGGCAGCCTATTATTGGGCCTAGAGAATGTGTTTGATTTAAAAAAAAACTATTAATATTTATTTAGGATTTTTGCATTGTTGTATCTAAGATAGATTGGTCTTTAATTATTCTGTCTTGAACTGTGTGATTTGATTAAGCCTATCCTAAATTCATGAGTTGGGAAAAATTCCCTTTTCTGTCTATTTGTAAGCTCATTTAAAAGTGTAGTAATAAGGTCTTATGGATCTTTCCCAGGATGGCCTTGAACTCACTAAGTAGCTGAGAGTGGCCTTGAACTTCTGGTGTTCTTGCCTCTACCTCCTTAGAGCTAAGATAACAAGTATGTGCCACCACACCCAACTTCTGTGATACTTGTAACCCAACCAACGGCTTCCTGCATTCTAAGCAAGCACTAAGCCAACTTAACAGCAACATCCCCAAACCATGCTTTCTGAGTTTTTTTAAAAATATATTTTATTTATTTATTTGCAAGGAGAGAAATAAGTATGTATGAGGGGGTTGGGGGGGGGAGATGAATATGAATGGGAACTCCATCCTCCAGCCACTGCAAATGAACTCCAGATGCATGTGCTACTTTGTGCATCTGGCTTTCCATGGGTACTGGGGAATCAAACCTGGGTCGTCAGGCTTTGCGGGCAAGTGCCTTAACCACTGAGCCATCTTTACCAGTCCATTTTTTTTTTGGTTTTCTAATTTTTGTTTTTTTGTAACTTTTGATTGACAATTTTCATACATGTATATCAGGTATTTTGATCCTAGCCCTCTGCTCCCCATCCTCCTTGCCTTGAACCTCTTCGTTCCACCTCACCCCTCTTCTACATTACTTTTCCCTCTTCCACCACCCAAGACATGATTGGGCCCAGTATTACACAAAGCTTGTGCAGGCAACAAGAGCTGCCGTAAGGTCATGAATGCAGTAACCACTTCATGTCTGGAAGACAGCATTCCAAAGCACTCCTCCCCATCCCCTTGGCTCTTACATTCTTTTCACTGGTCTTCTACAATGTTCCCTGAGCCTTGGAGAGGAAAAAGAGGTTTTGTACTGAACAACAGGCTGATGAGCTTTTAGATGAATGGCCTGCAAAGTGCAACCCAAGCACCTGACCTGGTCTAGAATTTAACATATCGCAGCAATTTCATCACACACCACTTAGATAGGCATTTATAAAGCTCTGAAAAGTAATTTTAGCTCCACCACCAACACTTCACCACAATGATTTGCTCTTTATACACAATTCATTTCTTCTCTCTCATCTGCTCATATTACAGTGTCAAATAAAGATATAAAAATCAACAACTCCTTAAAAATGTCTTTATACACTCTCCTTGGATAGATATTAGAGGGCAGGGAGGACAAAAGACAGAAGAGAAAATAACCATTTAAGCGCTGACCCATCTCCCCAGTGAGAATCAGCATTTAAAATTTCAGCACCCTACCTTTATAGCTAGAAAGTTCAGTCCACTTTCATTGGCCAAAGCCTTGGCTATCATTGTTTTGGAGCATCCAGGTGGCCCATAAAGAAGAACCCCTTTCGGTGGTTGAATACCCATTCGGAGGAAGGACTTCGGATGTTTTAAGGGCCACTCCACAGCCTGTTTCAATTTCAGTTTGATATTTTCCAGTCCTCCTATATCTGACCAGGATACCTACAAAGCAATAATTTTTAAAGGTAAGGATTCACACAATAGAGAACTAAGAAAAATAACATGTACTATCAACTAAAGAAGACCAAGAGAAACCAACGCATTAAAGACTCATAAAGACAAGCTAGGGAGATTCCTCAATAGGTAAGGTCCCGATGTGCAAGCATGAAGATTTCAGTTCCATCCTCAGCATCCATGTTTTAAAAAAAAGGGTGTGTCCGTGCACACTTGTAGTCCTAATGTGCAGTGGGACCTAGAAAGGAGGATTGCTGGAACTTGCTGGTCAAATAGCCAGTGAGCTCAAGATTCAGTGCAAGAGACTGATCCAAGAAATAAAGATAAAACAAAGATAGAGGAGGGTACCCAACATCCTCTCTGGCAACTACACATACATGTGCACATAGAAGCAACAAAATAAAAAAGAATCAAGAAGACCATTTAAAAATTTCAACAAGCCAAACAGTGGCACATGCCTTTGGTCCCAGCAGTGGGGAGGCAGAGGTAGGAGGATTGCTGTGAGTTCCAGGTAGGCCTTGACTAAAGTGAGACCCTAACCCAAAACAACAACAACAAGAAAAAAATTCAACAATATCAAAAGGTAAATTAGGAGTACATAGAATGTGATATATGTTGTACAAACACTAAAGAAAGCCTTTTTTCTGCTTGCTTTATGTGAATACTGCTTTGTGAACTGCATTAAATATTGCTTAAATGATTATACACATTGCTAAATTCATCTTTTAGATAGTTTAAAATTTGTTTCATTTGTTTAAAAATAGTTTGAGTGAATGATCCAAAATCTCTCTATATATGATTTCTTAATTTCTTTTAAAGCAATGCTTTAAAATGTATTTTTATAAGACCTTATGACCTTTTTGTCTTTGTCATAGAAATAAGGTATTTTCAAAATTTTGTTCATTTTCTCAACCACAAAATATCTACAAAGTACTCCTTCTAGCAGCGAGAGAGCTATGGACAACCCAATTCCACCAACAAGCCATGGGATGATAGCTGACATCATGGCAGGAGACGAACCACCCCTGGCCTATCATGTAGGCCCCAAATGAAACCTATGAGGAAGTGGCGAGATAAACAAGAGACCTATCATCACAGCAAGTCAGATAACCCAGGAAAGGTCAATGGAGACAGACACCAATGATACCCAACACAACCCAAGGCAGAAGTCCAGGGATACTTAAGATCTCAACAATAAAGCAGACCTAAAACTCACCCACCATGATTCAGGGAACTGAGGGGAAGAGGGGGTGGAAAGAATTAAGAGCCATGGTGGGGGAGAATAGCCAGAGACATTGCCCTCCTCAGCAACAATGCAAAATGGTGGTGGTGGGGGGGGGGAACAGACGACTGGCTACCTCTAAGCAATTCATAACCCCTTGCCCCCATGGACTGACCCAGTATGCCCACCAAGGAGAATCCCTAGCAGATTGGGGACAGGGAAGAGAGAAATGGGGGTACCATCATAAGATTTGCTCATATATCTAATTATGGGTAATAAAGATATTAAAAAATATTTTAAAAATATACATGATTACCTGAAAAGTTTTTTTTAAGTATTCCTTTTATGTTTACATACAAATGTAGGTAGGCTATAATGTTAAGTACCAGATAAATGGTTGCTTAAGAAAAATGAGATAAGCAGGTTAAAGGAGCCAAGGGGTTAAAAGAGACTCTAGGAAGATGAAATATTCTGAAGTTAACTTTAGCGATGTTTACTGAACATTATAAACATACCAAAAACCAATGAAGCATGCCCCTTAAATGAGTGAACTTCTGGGTGTATGAATGAATTGTATCTCAAAAAAGGTGTGTGATGGTTAGGTTTTGCTGTCAACTTGATCTTTTTAATTATCTTGGGTACATCTCTGAGGATGTTTACAGGAAAACAGCCTCTCAGTAGGGGCAGGATGTAAAGAAGCTCAAAGAAACTAGAACTAAACATCCTTTCCTGTGTGGGCCATGCAGGAAGGAAATTCCAGAGACCCAGGAAGCCATTAAGTCTGGGGAAGGGTTGTAAGACCCCACCCTAAGGCTATATAAAGGGGAAGAAATTCTCTCCTTGGCTCCTGCCTGTTTGCTGTTCTGTGTGTGGTGTTGGTGATGGGTTTCTCTCTCTGCTCGGACCTGTGAAAGACGGCCAACCTCTTTCACCGTTACAGAACTTCCCCTCAATCTGTAGTTTCCATACTTTCCTCCCCCAAACTGTGCCTGGTTTGAAGATTCATCCCAGCGGCATGTGGCTGACTATGACAAAGGTGTTACCAGAGAAGTGCCAAATTAACTAGATTAAGGTATAAACACACAGCTAGTAAAGCATTATTTCCTTGAATATATTTGAGGGTATTTTTGGAAGAGATACTTGGGAGTATATTCTCGGTGAGGAAGACTTACCCCCAAGAGGCAGCAAGCCCAAAAGGTGAACTGCTATCTCCTGAAATTTAAGACAGTGTCTCCTGTCCCTGGATGGCCATTTCTTTCTCCTTCAGGTCCTTTGGACCTTGCTATTGTACTGGGGATGTCCCAATTTCTCAGTTCAGCCCTCAATGAGAACTACACTGTCATTACTTCACACTAATGTCTTCTCTAAGTCTCTACCTTCTAAACATCCTATCATGGAACTTTTAAGCCTTCATAATAAACTTTCTCCTGTGTGTGCATGCACATGTGCATGTAGAACCTCCTGACTTTCTCTGAAGAACTCTGAAAAATGAAACAACTTTCTGAAAAAAATGAGGACTATGACACAAAATAATTTCATAAAATATTCATTTCAGTATTCAACAAATAAATTCTTTTTTGTTGTTGTTGGTTTTTTTTTGTTTGTTTTTTGTTTTTCAAGGTAGGGTCTCTAGCCCAGGCTGATCTTGAATTCACTTTGTAGTCTCAGGATGGCTTCAAACACATGGCAATCATTCTACCTCTGCCTCTGGAGTGCTGGGATTAAAGGCGTGTGCCACCACACCCAGCCCAAATTCTTTTTTTAATCATTTTTTATTTATTAGCAAACAGAAAATAGGCAAGCCAGGGTCTCTAGCTACTGCAAACAAACTCTAGATACATGTACCCCTTTTGTACATCTGACTTTATGTGGGTACTAGGGAATCAAACTAGGGTGGTTAGGTTTTGTAAGCAAGTGCCTTAACCACCGAGCCATCTCTTTCCAGCCAAACAAATACATTATTGTTATTTGCCAAGGACTGAGGCTGTAAAGACAAACAAAAAAATAGTATGTCCATAACATATATGTGTACTTTGTATACATGTACAATGGGTTCACAGGATATCCCTATTATGGAATGGTTGGTAACTAAGAGGTTAGAAAATAATTTTTCAGATACATAGGAAGACAATATATGTGAAAATATAGCATGTTTCAGTTAGAGTAGAACATAAATGTGGCAGGCAGGTGGCAAGTCCAGGGAGCCAGTATCAATGCCGAACCTTGGCTTGGGCTTCATCTTAGAGATAATCAATGCCCAGCTGTGCTGATAGGTTTTAAGTCATAGTAGCAATTTCTTAAGATCAAGGTAAGACACCTGTACAACTATTCCATGTCTGTATAGTGATGAAGTACAATACCGTAAAAGTGCTACATTAACTTAACCAATTGGAACCAGGTTTTCTGTAACTGTTTCCTTTACTTTAAATGAACTTATTACTTGTAGTGACAGACATCAAGGATTTGGGGTATAATGCAGGTGCACATATAAGTTATGCCTCTTAATCTTTTTTATAAGACAAGATAACTACCAATTAGAATATAGGAGAAAAGATATTTCACTTCAGCAAGTTACTCAGGATTGAAAGTAAGGATTAAAATCGTTAAGTCTTTCCACAAACTTTTGCTATTTTTCCTAACAAGGTATTAAAAAAGTAGGATGATAGAGTTAAACTAAAGTTGTTAATATGGTTAAAGCAACAATCTTGATTTTTTGGCATTTATTTCTTCATTAAAAGTAATCAATTCTGAATGTGCTTTCCCATTCAATTCACTTAAAAACTATAAAATGAACGAGGAACTTGGTAGTTTTGCTTGAGACTAGTAAGACAAACAAAGATCATCGGTGACAGAAAACACTTTTCTGTCTAGACAAGAAGCAGCAAAACCAGAAATTCAAAAGGTCTGTCAAGAATCAATACAAAATAAAGAAATTTTCCACAGGTTATATTATCTATTCTAAGAAAAGCAGCCTTTATTTAGTACTATACCACAGAAACAATCCTTTTGAGCCTGTAAAATGTAGAAACTTAGTAGATTCCTGGTAATTATCCTAAGAGTATATAAAGAATAAAATATAATTAGGATTAGTTAAGCTGTTTCTCTGATTGCAGTACAGTACAACAGAAATGTACTGCTATTGAGCTTAAAGCAGATCAGTGATATATAAAAGAATCACAGACAGCTACATACAATCAGGAAAACCATAAATGAACTAAGTAAGTTCAAGAGACAAGAAAAAAGAACCAAACAGAAGTTCTAGCACTAAAGAACAGGAAGATTCAAACCCTTCAAGCAGGGGAAAAAAAAAAATCAGCTTACTTCAAGACTAGTCTTTTTCAATTACCCAATCACAGAAACCAAAAAAATGAAAAAAGGGGAAAACAGCCTATCTCCAGGAGTTAGTGAGCATTATTAAGCAAACTAATATACACATCATGAAAACTCCCAAAAGGAACAAAGAAAGGGGCAGAAGGTTTATTTAAAGAAATAATGGCAGAAAATCTCTTCACTCTGCACAAGTAAATCCAGACCCATAAACCCAAAGGACACATATTACCAAGTTCTCAAATGTCAAAGAATTTTGAAAGCAATTAGAAAATAGTAACTCATTATCCCTTACGAGAATATTTGTTGGCAGAAACTTTGCAGACCATGAAGAGTGAGAGGAGTTTTTGGGGAGGTGGGGATGGGAAGGGGGGCTTGGGATTGAATCCAGGTTAGGTCTCACACATGTTAAGCAAATGTTCTACCACAGAGCCACATCCTCAGCCCAAGATAATATATTTTAAAAACTGTCAACCAAGAATGCTATACTCAGAAAAGCAGGTCTTTAACAATGAAGGAAAATGAATACTAAAAGACTTGTCCAGATAAACACAAACTGAAGGAATTCAGAACTAGAGTTGCATTATAACAAATGTTGACGGGAGTTTTCCAAGCTGAAATAAAGGATGCATACTAACACAAAAATATAAATATATTTATAAAAGTATAGTAAGAACCAGATAATAATAATACTGTTAAAAACTACATAAATCATTTTAACTAATATAAAACTTACAGGGCAAAAATATTAGCAATCTCTATGATAATTTGTTAATAGATATACTATATAAATGATGTAAATTTCATTAGCAATCTAAAAGTGCAGAGGAAGATATTCCTTATCTGTTTAACCTAATGTTAATCACAAAGAAGAAACCTGTAATAGATACAGAATATATAGAGGAAGGAAGCAAGGCAAACTGCTATTTAAAAAAAAAATCCTCAAATCAGGTATAGGATGATGGGTCAGTAGTTAAAAGTGCTTGCTTGCAAAGCCTGCTAGCCTGGGTTCAATACCATAGCTGTCCATGTAAGCCAGACATAAAAAGTGTCACAAGCACCTGGCATTCCTTTGCAGCGGCAAGAGACCCAGAGATACCATACAAACACATGCACACACACATGCACAAATAAACAAAAGTTCTCAAATCATAAAAGACAGCAAAGGAACTACAAAACAGAAAACAACGTGGCAGCTAGAAGTCCTTGCCTATGAATAATTTTATTATTATTAACCATCCAGACAGAAAATCAGTAAGAAAACAGCAGACATGAAAAACAGTACAGGGCTGGAGAGATGGCTCAGCGGTTAAGGCACTTGCCTCCAGTGCCTAAGGCCCCTGGTTCAAAATCCCCAGGACCCACATAAGCCAGACCCACAAGGTGGTAGCCCTGGTGCTCTCGCTCGTGCGCTCTCTCTCTCTCTCTCTCTCTCTCTCTCTCTCTCTGCTTGAAAATGAATAAATAAAATATTTAAAAAGAAAAACAGTACAGACTAAATGGACCTAACACACATACACAGAACACCTCACCAGAAATCAAGAGCTCAGTCATTGTTTTCAAATATACATGAAGAATCCTGTAAGATGAATCATGTTAGGTCACAAAATAAATCAGCAAATTTGGGACAACTGAAATCATATAAAGTGTATTTTCTGCCCAAAGCAGTATGAAAATAAAAATTACTAACAGGAAGAAAATTATAAAGTCCAGACCTATGTGGAAAGAAGAGAGCATAATGTTGAACACCCAGTGGGTACAATTAAAATCAAGAGGTATCTTGAAACAAATGAAAATGGATTCAGCAAAGGCAATTTGGAAGCTTATAGCAAAAAGTACCGAAATTAAGAAAAAAGGGAAAGGTCTGGGGAGATGGCTCAGTGGATAAAGTGCTTACTCTGCAACCATGAGTACTCAGGCTCAGTTCCCCAGACGCCATGTAAAAAGCCAGAGAGAGAAACTATGGTGAGCTTCTGTAACCCCAGTGTACTTATGGTAGAGAAGGAAAACCAAGAGAGTTGTTTTTCCCAGCTCAGAAAGAGAGCAGTGAATAAGAAATCCTGCCCCAAAGTCAGGTGGAAGGCACACCTACACTCACACACATAAAACACATGTGTACACACTAAATTTTTTTTTCAATTTTTAAGAAAAAAGGGAGCCAGTCTTGATGGCAAATGTCTTTAATCCCAGCACTCGAGACGTAGAGGTAGGAGGATTGCTGTGAGATCAAGTCCACCCTGAGACTACATAGAGAATTCCAGGTCAGCCTGGGCTAGAGCAAGAGCAAAAAAAAAGGGGGGGCTCAAATAAAAATATCATCTTCCGGTATATATACACATGTCCATGACTCTGTGTATGGGGGAGGGGGTCAGAGAACAAGTTCAGGTGCTGGCCACCTTGTTTAAAACAGGGTTCTTCTTATTGTGCACCCTGCACACCAGGCTAATTGGCCCATGAGCTTCTGAGAAATTCTCCTGTTGCCACCTCCCTTCTGGCCACAGGTGTACTGAGCTTTGGGACACTGGGTTTTTGTGTGAGTTTTAGGAATCTGAACAAATGTAACTCACAAGCTTTATCCACTGAGCCATCTCACTAGCTCCTAATAACATCATTTTACACCTCAAGAAACCAAAATAAAAAATAAGCCCAGAATTACTATAAAAAAAGGGAATAATAAAAATCATAGAAAAAGAAAAATACAAACTATAAAAAGGTAGAATAGATCACTGCAACTCAGAGTTCATTTTCTATGAGGAAAACCAACAACTCTTTAAGGTTAAGCTACTAAGAAAATCAGAAAAGACAACTAAAATCAGAAATGAAAGAGGAAACTACAGCTGGTATCACAGAAATTCAAAAAATCCCAAAAGATTACAAGCAGTTTGTAAGCTATCAAAATGGATAAGCTAGAAGAAATGGGTAAAATCCTAGAAATATACATCCTGCCCAAATGAACCATGAAGAGGTAGAGAGTCTAAAAAGAAAATTAAGCAGAGATTCAATCAGTAATCAAACATATTCCAATAGAAAGTATCATAACTAACTGGCCTCAACTGATAAATTCTTCTACTAACCATTAAAACGACTAACACCAATCCTTCCAGAAAAACAAAGAAGTTAAATACTTCTAAACTCATTTCATGAGGCCAGCATTAACTTGATATTAAAGCCACTATGAAAGTCAGTAGGAAAAAAGTGAATTTGTGAATACAAATGCAAAAACCCTTAAAGAAGTATTTGCAAACCAAATCCATAGCACATGAATAGAATCAGATAAATACAGGGGGATTTACTACTGTGTTGAAGTCTGGCTCATGATATGGATTTAATCAATCCAAAAGTATAGAACAAGAGGGGAAAGGTAGAGCTGTGTCAAACTGAAAAAGCAAATAGTTAAACAGTAACAGAGTGAAGAGCCCCCTTAGCATCCTTAAGAGATATAGAAGCATCAAGTCCTAGAACTTAAAGGGAAATTTTAGGTCACTGGAAGAGGCTCACTGAAGAGGGCTTTCAAGTGGACTGTGGGATTATGGTCGCATTCTCTTCCTTACTTTCACTTCGCAGCTAACATGAAACCACATATTCTCACCATAACAGTCTTGCCACAGGCTCCCAAATCTTCAAAACTGAGTCAAAGACCTTGGGAATCAGAGGCAGGAAGATGAGGAGTTCAAGGTCATCCTAAATTAAATAATAAGTTTTAAACCAGCCAGTTTTAGGAGCTGGGCATGGTGACACACACCTTTAATCCCAGCACTTGGGAAGCAGAGGTAGGAGGATGGCTGTGAGTTCGAGGCCAGCCTGAGCCTACAGAGTAAATTCTAGGTCAGCCTGAGCTAGAACAAGACCCTACCTTGGGGGGAGGGAAAAATCCAAGATCAGCCAGTTTTACACTATACCTTGTCTCCAACTTAAAGCAAAAAAAAAAAAAAAAAAAAAAAAAAAGCAAAGGCAAAGTAAAACATTCCTCTTTTCAAGGTGATTATTTTGGGTATTTTGTTACAATGATACAAAGATGACTGGCACTACTCCAGTAATAAAACAAACCAGATATCAATACTGTGCGATGAATTTCCAGGTAACTACATTAAGTGAAAAACCTACTCACAAAAATGCACAATTTAATTTATATAATTTTCCTGAAATAATAAAATTTTAGAAATGGGAGTAGGAATGAGGTTGATAGGGTTATGGCAGGACAGTATAAAGGATGTTTATGGGGATAAAAACTGTCCACTAGCTTGACTGTGGTGGTGACCATGCAAACCTTAGCATCCAGTAACACTGACAAGACTAAATAATACAAATGGGTACAAGTGAAAGTGGGTTGGTCTAATTATGACTATCTGTCTATGGTGCCACAGATTTGCAATATGTTATCACTAGAAAAAAAAAAAGTAGGTTAAAAGATGCACAGGTTATCTCTACATAACCTCTTCCTGAATTTAGCTCAATAAAAATGTTTGAGTA
>PVHP010032061.1:0-20581 GCA_004024765.1 Zapus hudsonius | reverse complement strand
ACCAGATCCCGTACTCTTGGGCTCCCAAGACAAGATGCACTATGGGAGCGATTGACAGGTAGGCTACTAAAAATAGAATCTAGGTAATCCGGAATTGAGTTTATTTGTTAACCTAGACTAATCTCACTCTCCAATAGAGATTGTGTTTGTATTTTTCAGGATGCAGTGAGAGAGCTGGAGCCCATCTAACCCTACCAATCAACTGTAGGCCGATTGCTGAGATCCTGGCAAGAGAGGAGCCACCACAGTCATATCGTGGAGGATCCATATGCAACCCCACAGAGAATGACAGGATGTACAAGGACTCACAGCCACATCCATTCAATCAACACAGGATAAGCCAGTGAGACAGAAACCAATGATTTTCGACACAAAGACCCCTAAACTCACAACATTAAAGCAGCCTTAATACTCATCCACCACAACTCAGGGAATTGAGTGGAAGAGGGGGCGGAAAGATTGTGAGAGCCATGGTGGGGCAGAATATCAGAGACTTGGCAACCCTCAGTAACAACACACTGGAGGTAGAGTTAAGAAGATCAACATGAGTTTGAGGACACCCTCAGACTACACAGTGAATTCCAGGTCAACTTGGGCTACAGTGAGACCCTACCTCAAAAAGCAACAACAAAAAAAATAGAAAAAATAAATAAATACCAATTGTTCCCAATTAGTATCAGCAAAATCAAATTAAATTGTACATAGCATAAAGGGCCTTTGCAAAGCATTACAGAGAGTTCACTGCTGCTGTTTGCAACATAATCATGCACAAAAATAGTCTTTTTAAACCTAGGGCTGAAGAGATGGCCCAGCGGTTACTGAACTTACCTGCAAAACCTAACAACCCAAGTTCTATTTCTCAGTACCCACGTAAAGCCAGATGCACAAAATGGCTCAAGTACCTGGAGTTCGTTTGCAGTTGCTAGAGTCCCTGGCATGCTCATTGTCTCTCTGCTTCTGTCTGTCTCTCTACTTGCAAATAAATATTTAAGAAAGCCTATCTAATTCAAACTTGACTCTCTAAACTCTTTTTGTTCTATTTTATCATTTCTCTTTCCATGTCAATCCAATGAAAATATCTACACTCTTGTTTGTTTTCAAGGTTGGGTCTTGCTCTAGCCCAGGCTGACTTGGAACTCACTTTGTAGTCTTAGGCTGACCTTAAACTCAGTGATCCTCCTACCTCTGCCTCTGGAGTGCTGGGTTTCAATGCATGCATCACCACGCCTGGCTCTGCATTCATTTTTAGAGAACATTTGTCATGTACTATAACATATTTCTTTTATACGCTGAGAGGAAGAATGTTCTGTGATACTAATTAGATCTTACTGACCATTTTCTATGTTTTTATTCTAAGTTTACCATAGATGAACCAATTCCACTGATTAAGTACAAACCGTTTATAAAACAGGATAACCCGGTGATGTCTAACAATTCAAGTCAACTAGATTATGGGTTGTTACCCATAATAAAATATCAAGTTGGCCAGGCAGAGGTGGGAGGATCACTGTGATTTCAAGGCCAGCCTGAGACTACATAGTGAACTCCAGGTCAGCATGGGCTAGAGCAAGACCCTACCTCAAATCCCCTCCCCCTCAAAAAATGCCAATTTTATGTTCACATTCACTTTCTTCTGTGTCCCTGTGTTAGCGTGTGTGCATATTCGTGTGGAGGCCATATTTTTTTCCTCAGGCAACATCCACCATTTTTGAACTAGGGTCTCTCATTGGCCTGTAGTTCATCAATTAGGCTCGCCTGTCTCGACCTTCCCAGTGTTGAGATTATAAGAACATACCACTACACACGGCTTTTGTACATGGGTTCTGGTGATGTAACTTGGGTCTTTCCTTATGCAAGATAAATACTTCAGTCATCTCTCTCCCTAGCCCCTCACATGTGCTTCCTTGTTTTAGTCCTCTCCAAACTATCATGTCTCTGCACATCTTAGAATCTTCTCCGAGTTTCCTAGCATCTATCCTTAAAGATCTTTATTCCTGTATCTATTATGCCAGTGAGAATGGGAACAGAAAGAAGCTTGTGACTTTCTATTTGACAAAATCTTTTGCTATCCTCAGATCAACTTCAAAATGCAGAGGTGGTGTCATGGTTTGATCCAGGTGTCCATCACAAACAAATTAATGTGTTCTGGGTAATTGATCCTCAGCTGATGGCAGTTTGGATTTTACAACCTTGATGAAGCTGTGTTGTTGGGGGTGGGCTTATGGGGTTATAAGCCAGCTTTCCCTTGGCAGTGTTTGGCACACCTTCCTGTCACTGTTTGCAGTGCTGTGGCAGAGGTGAGGTCCAGCCCTCTGCTCATGCCATCGTTTTCCATGCCAGGATGGAGTCTCCCCTTGAGTTCGTAAGCCTAATAAACCCATTCCTCCACAAGCCACTTTTGCTTGGTTTCTTTCTGTGCAGCAACTAGGAAGCTGACCGCAACAGGTAGTGAATGTAATGGGCTATGAAGTACTCTCCACAGGGGTAAATGAATTCATTACTACTGTTCAAAACCTGGCACAAGGCCATCCTAAAGAGATCAATGACACAGAGTGTTCAAACAGGACTAACCTCAGCCATCAAAGGTGAGAAAAGGGACACTGGGCTGAAATAAAGCAACAGAACACATCAAATGTCTCTTTTGTAATTTTAATTGAAGCACTGCTAATTCCTTTTTTTTTCAATCTGTCACAAAAGTCAATTTGAGGAGAGGGGAAGAAATACCATCAAGAACTTCCCTCCAGAACAAAACAGTGATGTTCATTCCTCCAAATATCTAAATTGAAGGTCTACTAAAACCGAAACAAAACTAAATTAAAAAAAAAAAGAAAAAGAAAAAACCCACACAGAAATAAAAAGTAATAAAATCACATTTTAGGGGGTCAGTGCATATCAGTCTTTGCTGTGCTGTCTAATTGTCCTTCAGCTGACTTTTAAAAAAATAACACCCTAGTTTATCAAAATATACATTTTCCATTGGCTTTTTTAAATTAAAAATAATAATTAAAAAAAGAAAAACTTGAAGGAATTCACAACCAGTTGCCTGACTCGTTTTGATGGCATGTACAGCATAAGGAGGTCAGAAAGGCTAATCAGCACATATGATTAGGGGATGCGCATCTTCAGAGCTTAGATTTCTTCCAGACAGTGTAAAATACCCACCTGGAGAGCGAGTCAAGGAATACAGCAGGGAGAATAGGTGCCACTTAAACTTTGAAGGCTGGCCTACAAGTTGGAAGATGGACACAGAGGTTCAGAGGTTCATTGTTTAGGTCAAGCACTATGGGGTTGAGAAGGAAGGCTTTTGAATGAGGCCACTCTGCATCCTGGGATACTACTACAATGGGTGTGGGGCATAAGTTACTACAGTTTGTGCTTTGAAGATCTCCCAAAAGTCTGGGGAGTTAGTATGAGAAAGAAATAAAAGCTGGGCATGGTAATGTATGCCTTTAATCCCAGCACTGGGGAAGCAGAGGTAGGAGGATCTCCATGAGTTCAAAGCCAGCCTGAGACTACATAGTGAATTCCAGGTCAGTCTGGCCTAGAGTGAGACCCTACCTCAAAAAAAAATCAAAAAACAAAAAAAGGGAGGGAGGAGGAGGGGCAAGGGGGAAGGGTAAAGGGAAGGGGAATGGAATAGCAGAGAAGGGAGTGAGGAAAGAACAGGTGGGCAGGAACAAACAGAGGGGAAATCAGGGAAAATTGAAAGGGTGGAGGAAGAAAAGAGGAACCTGGACCAGAAGCCTTTTCTGCATTCTCTCTATTTCTCATACCTCTAAGCTTATACACAGAAAGCTGTAAGGATGGTGGGGTAGGGGAAATGGTACATTTCTCCCAAGCTGTGGAAGGAAGGTGTAGCTCAGCAAGCAGAAAAACCCCCTCCTCAGCAAAGGACCTAGACAGTTCTTCCCTCCTGCCAGGTGTCTGGCCTCAGCAGCCTACCTACCAACAGAATTTAGCCTCACTGAGGGCCAGCAGTGACTGAGGGATGAATGTTACTGTCATGGCAACCTGAAGCAGATAAAGTAGCTGTTGATTGCAGACTATAGTCCATCCACCTTTTAGAAGGAAAGGAGGCAAAAATTTCCAGCAATGCTCTTTTGATTTTTCTGTCTTTTTCTTCTCTGGACTAAACTGACTAAATGAACTAATAGGGTAACATCAACAGTGACTTTTCCATCCCCACCATGATTTCACCACTAATTGACTTCTACATCAAGTTTAAAAACTAGTATTAAGTGGAACAATTTTAGTGAGTCAAGGGAGTGTCACTGAAATGTTATCTCTCACAGGTGGGTTTGGAAGAGTTTCAGGGTCTCCCAAGAAAGAGTGAAACAGGCCAGGTGTAGAGGTGAATGCCATTAATCCCAGCGCTGAGGAGGCTGGGGTAGGAGGATCACCATGAGATTGAGGCCACCCTGAGGCTACATAATGAATTCCTGGTCAGCCTGGGTTAGATCGAGACCAACCTCGAAAATCAGAAAAAGAGAAAGAAAAGAGGGGGAGGGGAAGAAAGAGGAAGTGAGGAAGGGAGGGACAGAGGGAGGGAATGAAACAGGTCACTGGGCCCCAACTCTACCGTTTCTGATTGGGCAGCAAATCAGGGTGGGGCTTGAGAATTTGCATAGCTAACTAGCTCCCAGGTGGTGTTCCTGTCTTGGGCAGCCTTTGAGAATCACTGTCTTGGACCTGGAAAGCTGTAGTAACCACATCCCAGAGTCTCTGAGAATGGGAAATCCAGGAACCACATAGAAGTTCCCAGGGAAGACCCAGCTAAGTTGGAAAACCGGGGTTGTATATACCACAGGGACAATTCCCTTTGCTGGCAGGATGTCATACGGTAAAGGCAACAAAGGGTTTACTTTGATGTTCTGATCTGGCAACACAATGTCACAGCCAAAGGATACAATTCCAAATATGAAGGGACACAGACAATCTCCTTTGAAAATTCCACAGGACAATACAGGTGGCCGAGCTGTTCTTCATAGAGTGACAGGGCTTCTGTCAAATTGACACAGTTCCCCTAAAACAAAAGAGAAAAGTAAACAATAGGATTGTTATGTCCTACTCACCGAAAGGTCTCTTAAAGGTGAACAAGTCTAGCTTGAGATAAAAGTTCATCTTGCAAAAGGAGATAAGGCCTCTGTTTCACAAATTGCATTGAATTCTATTTATAGACTCATTAGTTCATTCTACTACCTCATTTACGAAGCCATTTCAAATTATTAGAGTATGAAGCAATGGAAAGCAGCGAGACCAATTTCTCATTAGTGACAAACTTCATTGTATTCACACTATGCAATTTAGCAAAGATACATACATAACCCATTCAAAGTTATTTTTTCTTCAGTAATGGGGACCACCGTGTTAAAAATGGAAGTACCAAAGGTACAGTGTTCTTGGCTTATCAGATTCCAACCCTTCTATGAGTCCAAACTGCCGAACTATATTTTCACACCTCATATAGTCCCCCAAACAGCAAAAATTTGTTCCATGTGTGTGTGTGTGTGTGTGTGTGTGTGTGTGTGGATATCCCCCAGCTGTAGTCATGACAAAACTTTGTCTTGATTTTGATTTCACTGTAGTAACTGTTTTCCTTTTTGGTCACCACTTTTTCAGCCTACCTAGCAGCTGGGGTAGTGCATGGCACATAGCAGAATTCTGCTGGGAAAGCTTTTTTTTATTTTTTATTTTTTATATTTTACTTATTTGAGAAAGATGAAGAGGGCGAGGCAGATAGGAAAAATGGGAAAGTGGGCAAGCCAGGGCCTCTAGCCACTGCAAATCAACTCCACATGCATGTGACAACTTGTGCATCTGACTTTACATGAGTTCAGGGGAATCAACCCCAGGTCCTTAGGCTTTGCAGGTGAGCACTTTAACCACTGAGCAATCTCTCCAGCCCCTGGGATAGCATTTAACAACCAAGGATAAAGTGGCCAATATCAGCCCTTGACCTCTCTTCTACCCTACAACCTGGATGTGGTATTTGGAGTGTTAGCAGCTATCCTGTGACCATGGGGGGTGTGTGAATGAGAATCAGAGATGTCTCTAAAACCCAAAGGAACTGACCAACGGTTAGAGGATGTGCCTAGCTCTAGAACAATGTTTCTCATATGAATAAAAGGGAATCTAGTGAAAATACAGGCTTTCATTCAGTAGCTCTGAATTGGACCTTATCATCATTATTTTGGCACATCTTTCCCCAAGGTGCTTTCATTTCAGAGTCAGAAAACAATGGGGAGGGAATATTCTGAGGTCTTTTTTGGAGCCAGGGTCCCATGCTCTGTATGTCGGGTGTGTTCAGCCTGCAGCCCACAGGCTCCTTGTGTCCCAGGATAGCTATGATGGAGATCCAATACATTGTAGGTGACAATACCATATTGCAAGGTCAAAAGTATGGACATCCCTGCTGTAGCCCAAGCAAGCTTTGATCTTGTCATGCAGCCAAGGTTGATCTCGAACTCATGGGAATACCACGTCAGCTCCAAAGTGTTATACCCATTTCTTTTTAATTGCCAGCTAAAGTTAACACTCTGGAAACTACTGAATCTATGTGTTGATGGCATTTTTTTCTTCCTTAGAACTATTAATTTCAGCCAAGAATGATGTAACACTAAAAAACAAAACAAGGGGCTGCAGAGATGGCTCAGTGGTTGAAGGGCTTGCCTGCAGGGTCTAACAACTACAGTTCAATTCCCCAGTACCCACATAAAGCCAGATGCACAAAGGGCATATGCATCTGGTGTCCAGCTGGAGACCCTGGCACACCCATTCTCTCTGTCTCTCTATCTCTGTTTGCAAGTAAATAGAAAAAAAAATTAAAAAACAACAAACTAAGAGCTGGAAAGATGGCTCAGTGGTTAAAGATATTTGTTTGTAAATCCTGAGGGCCTGGGGAAACCATGATAACATCAAAATAGATAGAGACGAGTTAGAAAGAAGGGATTCAGTGGAGGTGGGATTAGAAAGGGGGAAAAGGGCAGATGGTGGGAGGGAATTATGATCATGGTATATTTTTATATTTATGAAAGTTATCAACAAATGGTTAAAAACAAAATATGTATAAAAAATAACATACATAGGCTGAGGAGGGGGAGTTAGATCAGTGGTAATATACTCACTGCTCCAGCCTGAATACCTAAATTCGATGTTTCCCAACCCCAGCTTCTTAAATCCCAGCATGCTGATAGTGAGATGGGATGGGAGGCACAGACCGAATTTCCCAGAAGCACAGCAAAGAACCGGAGAGTGTTCTCAGCCTATACATGCCAGCAGGATGTGTTTCATGCCAGTGGTCTCTGTTTCCTCCAGCTGTCATTGACCAGCTTCCCCTGGCAGCTTATGCAGTGCCTTCTAGCACTGCACTACCTACCATCTGGGGGCTGGTTATTATTCTGGACCTGGAAGGTCCAGATGATGCTGATAGATGGCTTTCTGTGGTTTCTTCAGCAACAAAGTTTTGCCTCAGGCCTGGGGTGGGCATTAAAGAGTTTTGACAGAATCCTGTCTTGTTTTAGGAACCTCATGGGTCACTTTGGTCAACAGGTCAGTGAGGAAAGGAACCAGTGACTGGGACTAGGGTTTGTCAGACTGATCAATTTTTCACAGGCTTATACTCTCTCCCCTATTATTCATGGTCCCTCTTGCCAGATGACGCCTGCTACTTGCTGAATAGGTTACAGTGTGTTCTTGAGGATTTTATGATTTTGAACCTTTTGGTTTAGCCTCATACTTAAACCATTCCCCTCTCCCCATCCCTTTACCCTCATTCATAACCTCTCACTTCTTTCTACTAGTCTGCATAGAGTTTACAGTTAGCCTGGTTAAGGGCTGCATATGAGGGAGAATATGTGGTGTTTGGCTCTCTGTTCTTTTGAGAGATCACTTAGTAGGATCTGCTCCAAGTCAGACCATTTTTCCCTAAATTTCAATATGTCATTTTCCGATTCAACTGAATAGAATTCCATGGTGTAAATATACCAGAGTTTTGTTATCCATTCCTCCATGGAAGGGCATTTTGGTTGATTCCAATTCTTGGCTATTATGAATTCAGCTGCTATAAACATACTTGCACAAATGTCTCTATCCTGAGATGTGACATCTTGTGGGTAGATGCCTAGTAGAGGGATAGCTGGATCCATTGGTAGCTCTATGACCATCCTGTTGATGAGTCTCCACAGTGCTTTCCAAAGTGGTTGAACAAGCTTGCAATCCCACTAGCAGTGAATGAGGGTTCCATTTTCCCCCGCATCCTCACCAGTAATTATTGTTGTTGGTTTTTATTTATGATTGCTATTCTGACTGCAGTAAGGTAGAATCTCATTGTGGCTTTTATTTGCATTTCCCTGATGCTTAAGGATGCTGAGTTCTTTCTCAGGTGCATAAAGGCCATATGTGTTTCTTGCTCTGTGAATTCTCTGTTGAGATCAGTGCCCCATTTTGTGAGGGGGCAGTTTGAGTTGTTATTAATTTTTTGAGTTCTCTGTAGGTTCTGGAAATTAGGCCTCTGTCGGAGTTGTAGCTGGCAAAAATCATCTCCCAGTTTGAAGAAGGTCTATTGGCTCTTTGAGTACAGTGTTATGGAGGAGCCAAAGCCTGGGGGAAGCAATCAACAGCTTTTAAATTTGGCCAAATATTCCACTTAGTGAGGGGGAGCCCTTAACTGGAAATGGGGACTTAGGGTGATATGCACTGAGAACTGGACTCTTGGGTCCCAATGAGAGATGCACTATGCGAGCGATTGAAGGAGAGGCTACTAAAAATAGAATCTAGCTAAATCAAAAATGTGTATCTCAGTCTATACTGATTTCACTCTCCAATATGCAGCAAGAGAGCTGTGGCTAATCCAACCCTACCAACGAACCGCAGGCCGATAGCTGACATCCTGACAAGAGATGAGCCACCCCAGATATACTGTGGAGGATCCATATGGAACCCCACAGAGAATGATGGGATGAATAAGTGACCCATAGCCACAGCCAATCAGTCAACACAGGATAAGCCAGTGAAACAGACACCTATGATTTTTGACACAACCTAAAGCAGAAGTACAGAGACCCCTAAGTCCTCAACAATAGAACAGCCTTAATACTCACCCATCACGACTCAGGGAACTGAGCGGAAGAGGGGGGGTAGAAAGATTGTGAGAGCCTTGGTGGGGCAGAATATCTAGAGACACGGCCCCCCTCAGTAACAATACATGAGGGCCGGCGGAACTGGACTAACTCTTAGGCTATCCATGGTCCCCAGCCCCAAGGACTGTTCCAGACAGCCCACGGAAGAGGATACCTAGCTGATTGGGGATAGGGAAGAGGGTCATTGGGGAACTGAGGATAACAACTCATTGTTTGCCCATTAAATAATGCAATTCATTATGGACAATATAAAAAAGAACAAGAGAGTGAGATCCAGAGAGAAACCCTGCTATTGCAGTCAGAATTCTAGTTGCTACGCAGAAAGAACCCAAACAAAAGTGGCTTGTGGAGGAATGGGTTTATTTGGCTTACGGACTCGAGAAGAGACTATCCTGGCAGGGAAAATGATGACAAGAGCAGAGGGGTGGACATCAATGGATGTCTCTGCTACAACACTGCAAACAGTGGCAGGAAGGTGTGCCAAACACTGGCAAGGGGAAGCTGGCTTATAACACCATTAGCCCACCCCCAACAATACAGCTCCATAGAGATTGTAAAATCCAAACTAACATCAGCTGAGGACGCAGAACACATTGCTTGTGGGGGACACCTGGATCAAACCATGAGAGTCCACCCCTGGCCCCCACAAACTAATAATCATACATGATATAAATACAATGTGTTCAGCTCAACGTCCCCACAGCTTTCAATTGAACCATAATACCAAAAATAAACCCATAATAGCACAGAACATTCACACTGCAAAACATGAGGCACAGCAAAAACAAATTGAACCAATACAAGATTTAAAACAAGCAGGGCAGCATCAATCTCTAACTCCAAGTTCAATGATTCTAACCAATAACAAGTCTCTTGGAGATTCAATTCCACCCCTCCAGCTCGGCTACTCATAGTCCGGGAAGACTTCATCTGGTGCTGGCAGCTCTCTTTGGCAGCCATCCATAGTCCTGGCACATTATTGGGTCTCCATTGCAACCCATAATTCATCCTCATGGCTCCAACAGCTTCCATGCAGGCAACTTAGCACACCTGCTTCACACTCCAATGGCCATTTTTCAAAAACAAAACTGTGTTGCAAATCCAATGACCCTCTCTTCCTGCATTTGTTCTACTTCATAGAACCAGGTGGGCTACCAACTTGTTAATCCAGGGGGGAACAAAGCAAATCAAGCCCCTTACTTCAAAAGAGTCCGCATTCTTCTTTTTGTCTCAATGCAGAACATCTGGCCCAATCTCATTGGTTGTAATCTCTCAAATAATTGCAGGTGAACGGGCAGCAGTTTCATCTCCATCTGCTCACAACAGTCCATCTTTATGTAAAGCAACCCTGCACAGGTTCCCAGGACAAAGGCAGGCAGAACGTAGCAAGCCTCTCATACAAACTGCTTCTGGTACAGTCCTGGAAAAGTTCTTTCTCACCCTTGTAAGCTAAACCTTACAGTCAATAGTTCTCATTACATTCAGGTCTTGTAACTCTGACCAGAATGGTCCATCAAGCTGTACTGACAGCACTGCAAGGCACCTCTTAGGACGGGTTTTTCCAATCCTTCCACATTCCTCCTGCAGATCAATTCCAAAATGCCAAAGCCACATAATCAGGGTTCTAGGAGCAACAGATTACCCCACTCCTGGTACCAAAACTGTTGCAGTTAGCATTCTGGTTGCTGGACAGAAAGAACCCAAACAAAAGCGGCTTGTGGAGGAATGGGTTTATTCCTGGCAGGGAAAACGATGGCATGAGCAGAGAGGTGGACATCACCTCCGCCACAGCAATGCAAACAATGGCAGGAAGGTGTGCCAAACACTGGCAAGGGGAAGCTGGCTTATAACTCCTTAAGCCCGCCCCCAACAATACAGCTCCATTGAGATTGTAAAATCCAAACTGCCACCAGCTGAGGACCCAGAACTCATTCATTGGTTTTTGGGGGACACCTGGATCAAACCATGACACCTGCCTCAAGGTAGAAAGGTAAAGAATGACCCAAAAGCTGTCCTCTCACCTCCACACATATGTCATGGTACACATCTCTGTCACATAAACACACAAAAATTGTTAAAAAAAAAAAAGTAACATTCCCAAAGGCAGCCTATGGTGTCAGAATTTCTGATTATGTCATTTCAAAATGAACCAGCCAATCAGCTATGGAGAAGGATGACAAAAGGAATGAGACACCAAAAGAGAAGAAGCACTACCATGCTAGAGAAGGGTCCTCTGGAGATGGGAGACAGGGGAGAAGGGTCCTAAGAAGATAATGGGCCAGAAGTGGTGGCACAAGTCTTTGATACCAGCACTTGGGGGGCTATAAGTTAGAGGTCAGACTGGGTTAGTGCAAGACCATACCCCCCCAAAAAAAAAGGTAATGGGACAGGAACATGATCAAATTACTCTATCTTCATATATTAAAGTTCTCAAATTTTTTTTAAAGAAATATTCCAAGAACTGGCAGTGGTGGTTTTGACATAGCACAAATGCTTAGTATGAGGTCATCCTTCAGTGCCAGCTTGTTTAATAACCCTTCATCTAGGGTCCTACAGTGGGATTTGGCCAAAGTGCCTGTAGCTAGCATATAATTTGATTTCAACATCAAGTTCACCGTGAAAGCATATAAACAGCACATGTGTAATTATGATTCCTAAATAGAAAACACTGTCCAGTTGTTTTTAGAACACATCACCACTGGGGAAGCTATAGAATAGAAATGCCACCAATGGTTATATTCCATCTTAAAACTGAAACCCTGTTGCTACTTTATAAAGGACATATGGGAGGACTGGACCTCTTTACAGAGAATGTAGTAAGAAAATGGGCTAGAGCAATTTGCTCTTTCCTAACATTGTCAAGAAACAGCTTTAAAAAAAAACATAAAAGAAGTAACTCCACAAATAGAAACCTACCCCCACAAAAGTAACATATCTATATTTCACTTTCCTGTCTACTTAAATGGGACATTTTTTTCTTGCACACATGTGCCTGTGTTTGTGTGCATGTGTGCGGTGGCAGGTGTAATGTGTGGTTCGTGCACATGTGTACAGATGTGCACATGCCATGCATGTACATGTGGAGGACAGAGAAGAACACTGAGTGTCCTCTTATCACCCATCAATTGGGACAAGGTCTCTTGCTCAATGGAGAGCTGCTGCTGTTCATCAGCAATCTCCAGTGTTGTCTACTCAAGACTAAGTAGTTTTAATGGGGATCCACACCTAACAGCTTGTCCATACTGATCATGGCTCTCTCTTTCTCTCTGCCCTGTGTCCTCTGTGTGCATACATGCAAGTTCAGCTTTCCCCTACACAGGACAGAGCACTACTTCTTAGCTTAGTTTTTTGCTTGCCTTCTATCTGTGTTGTGCTTTGGGGGTAACCTCTGACTTTGATTACAAGTATGATTGTTCTCTGAGCTTACCACAGGTGTATTTCCTTTAAACTCTGGGTGACCATGGGTGTAATTCTCTTTACTACCCATTTCTCATCTGAATTTCCTGATCTCTGCTTTGATACTTTCCTTTGGCTGTTCTTCCTTGAGCCATCACCACTTAATCTCTTTACTTTCTTCCATGTGGAGGTTCAGGGCGGATGCTGTGCCTGCCACACAAGTGTGCATTTCTTCTAAATATCTCTACATGAGCTTCTAGATCCTGTCTTCCACATGCTTGTGACTCAGCTACAGCCTTTTCCTAGCTCACAACTTCTCTTAAATGAACCTCACAATTATGATCACTACCCTAAAGAAAACTCAATAATTCATAATTTAGCATTCTCAAGTCCATTTTTTAAATTCTTAGTTAAAAATTGAATAAGGACCCAAATTTGTGGTTCACAAGTATGGGAGACCCCTCTTGAACCCCAAAATCCTGCATTACAACCAACCTGGCATTTTTTGGTTGGGAGTTGGGGGATCTCAGTTAAAAATCCCAGAGCTTCACATGCTTTCTTGACTTGACCTGTATGAGATTTCCTTCTAGCTGCAGAAATATAAGGAAAAACCTGCTATTATGGGCTGGAGAGATGGCTTAGCGGTTAAGGTATATGCCTACAAAGCAGAAGGACCACAGTTTGATTCCCCAGTGCCCATGTAAAGCTAGTTGCACTGGCAATGTGTCAAGAGCTCGTTTAAAATGGCTGGAGGCCCTGGCTCACCCATTCTCTGTGTCTGCCTCCTCTCTCTCTCTCTCTCTCTCTCTCTCTCTCTCTCTCTCTCTCTCTCTCTCTCTCTCTCTCTCTCTCTGGAAATAAATTATTTTTATTAAAAAAGAAAAACTGCCATTAGTATGGCCTGTTTAAAGAACACTCAAATCACCAAGAAGTCTAACTCACTGAATCTGGGTTGCTTTTAAAGAAGCCTTTGAGCAGGTTTCACCACAGACACAGACATCCTACAAAACAGAGGTGGTCAGAGAACTTCTTTTTTAAAGAGTCAGACAGATCATACTTTAGGCTATGCAGACCATAAGGCTTCCTCCCAAATACTCCTCACTGCTTATGTAACACAAAAGCAACCATAGACTACCCATGCACAATAAGTGGGTACAGCTGTTTAACCAGCAAACTACAAAAACAGCAGGATGTTTTTAAAATGATCACACCCATATAATAATTCTACTCTCTTGTCTAGAGAAGCTTCTCTTTTCAGATGGTGGTGACCACTGGGATGACTCAAAATACACCACAGTGCTGAAAAGAAATGACAGTGGAGTGTTCAGCACTGGGACATTTATCAATAAAAAGTTAAAAGAAACTATGAATATCCAGGAATTTGATCACACTTTCTGCTTTTTTAAAACTTTTTATTGATAGCTTCCATAATTATAGACAATAAAGCATGGTAATTCTCTCTACCCCCACTTTTGCCCTCTCAAATCCACCCTCCATCATAACCACACACCCCCAATTAGTCTCTTTTGTTTGGATATCATCTTTTCCTGCCATTATGGAGGTGTTGTGTACATACTATCAGGCAACGTGAAGTCATGAATATGAAGGACATTTTGTGTCTGGAAGTTTGCATTGTAAGCAGTCCTTCCCTTCCTATGTCTCTTACAATCTTTCTACCACCTCTTCCACAATAGACCCTGAGCCTCGGGAAGTTTGATAGAGATGTCCCAGTGCTGAACACTCCACTGTCACTTCTTCTCAGCACTATGGTGTCTTTTGTGGTATCCCAGTGGCCACCACCATCTGAAAAAGAGACGCTTCTCTAGACAAGAGGGAAAGTAGAAATATTATATGGGTGTGATAATTTCTTAAAAAGTGATTATAAGGCAGTTTAGTGGGTATAATATATGTATTTAGACAGACAACACCAGGCATTACTCACCTAGGACCTCCCCCACCATAGGCTTTTGACTACATCTTCAGAACCAGGCATGTATTCCCTTCCATGGAGCAGGCCTCCAGTCCAATTGGAGAGCAATTGGTTTCCCCCACAATAGACATGCCACTATTGCACCAGTTGGCACACTTGGCCTGCCTTGCCAGTTTTAAGGCTTGCAAGGTCCACTGCAGTTCACCATCTGCTGCAGTCAGCTTTCTAGTTGCTGTGCAGAAAGAAACCAAGCAAAGCGGTTTGTTGGAGAAATGGATTTATTAGGCTTATGGACTCAAGGGGAGACTCCATCCTGGCAGAGAAAACGATGGCATGAGCAGAGGGGTGGACATCACCTCTACCACAGCACTGCAAACAGCAGCAGGAAGGTGTGCCAAACACTGGCAAGGGGAAGCTGGTTTATAACCCCCATGAGCACGCCTCCAACAACACAGCTCTAGTGAGGGTGTAAAACCCAAACTTCCATCAGCTGAGGATAAATCTATCAGAACACATTCATTTGTTTGTAGGGGACACCTGGATCAAACCACGACAGTCTGCCTCTAGCCCCCACAAACTAATAACCATACATAATATAAATATAATGTATTCAGCACAACTCTTAAGTCCCCAGCTTTCAACTGAGTCATAATACCAAAAAATAAACCCATAATGGCATAGAACATTCACACTGCAAAACATGAGGCACAGCAAAAACAGATTGAACCAATACAAGATTTTAAACAAGCAGGGCAGCATCAGTCTCTTAACTCCAAGTTCAATGATTCTAACCAATAAAAAGTCTCTTAGAGATTCGATTCCACCCCTCCAGCTAGGCTACTCAGTCCCAGAAAACTTCCTCCAGTGCTGGCAGCTTGCCTTGGAAGCCACCCATAGTCCTGGAATTCATTGGGTCTCCATTGCAACCCACAGTTCATCCTCATGGCTCCACTGGGCTTCCATGCAGGCAATCTAGAACACCTGCTTCACATTGCCAATGGTCATTTTTCAAAGACAAAACTAGGTTGCAAATCCAATGACTATTTCTGACCAATCTCCATTCAACAGAAACAGGTGGGCTACGAACGTTTTAATCCAGGGGGGAACAAAGCATTCAGGCCCCTTACATCAAAGAGTCCACATTCTTCCTGATGTGCCAATGCAGACCAGCTGGCCCAATCTCAATGGTTGTCATCTCTCAAACAATTGCAGGTGAATGGGCAGCAGTTTCAGCTCAAATATCTTTCTGTGCCATCTCCATCTGCTCACACCAGTCCATCTTTACGTCAAAGCAACCCTGCACAGGTTGCAAGGACACAGGCAGGCAGAATGCAGTAAGCCTCTCACATAAACTGCTTCTGGCACAGTCCTGACAAAGTTCTTTCTCACCCTCATAAGCCAAACCTCACAACCCATAGTTCTTACTGCATTCAGGTCTTTCAACTCTGACCAGAATGGTCCATCAAACTGTACTCACAGCACTGCGAGGTGTCTCTTAGGTCGAGATTTCAAATCCATCCACATTCCTCCTGCAAATAACTTCCAAAAGCCCAAAGCCACAAGATAAGGGTTCTAACAGCAACATACCCTACATCCTGGTACCAAAACTGTTGCAGCCAGCATTCTAGTTGCTGCACAGAAAGCACCCAAGCAAAAGTGGCTCTTGGAGGAATGGGTTTATTAGGCTTACACATTCAAGGGGAAATTCCATCCTGGCAGAGAAAATGATGGCATGAGCAGAGGGGTGGACATCACCTCTGCCATAGCACTGCAAACAATGGCAGGAAGGTGTGCCAAACACTGGCAAGGGGAAGCTCGCTTATAACCCCCATAAGCCCGCCCCCAACAACACAGATCTAGTGAGGTTATAAAACCCAAACTGTTATCAGCTGAGGATTGATCTATCAGAACACATTCATTTGTTTGTGGGGTCACCTGGATCAAACCATCATTAATAACTTCTCTCTCCCATAGGGCTGCAAGCAGCCATAGCTTTTGCCAGCTTTCTTGTTGGTATTGCTTAAGGAGGGCACGGAGGAAAAATGGTTAAGAGGGTGTTGAATAAGGTCAGAAACCCTGGTGGCTAAACCCCAGTAGGCATTTCCCTATCTCCACCCTTAACTCTGAGACTCCCAACCCCCCAAAAAGCACATGGACCCAGGTTCACACCCCAGCTGTGCCTAGAAGGTGGCAGTTCCTCTACCCCCACCATATTTAACCCACGATGCTGCTACAATAAAGTGTGATTGGGATTTCTTATCATGGGACTTCTTGCCATGGATGCTTTTTCCATGGGTCTTTGCCCGTTACCGCACTGTAACATATGAGGAACCGTGTTTCCCCTAGGAAGCTATGCTTCCAGAGCTGAACACACACAGAGCTATAACACTTCCACGGGCTCTCAGGCCCATGGACATGCCTCCATGGGTGCCCGGTTTCGGGTCCACGGGGAGCATGCAAGCTCCCTCCTCCCTCGCCGAGGTCCCCTCTGTGTCGCCGCCGATGCCACCGGTGCCAGCCTCAGCAGCCCCGGCAGCCACTTCCAGAGCAATAACCCGGAGTGGTTTGTGCCCCGGTGCCAGGAGCCGGGACCACAGAAAGACACGTGGCACACCTGGCCCGGGACTCCCAGGATCAGTGCCTCTTCCCAGCCCCTCACCTTGGCGCGCTCTCCTACAGGCGCCCGGGGAACAGAAGCGGCCCTGGGAAACCTATAGCTGAACCCGTTCCTGTTCCTTTTTCCTTTTTTTATTAAAACACCACTTTCTGTCAGCTGGTTAACAGGGAGGTTTCCAGCTCAGCTTCAGCTTGATTTCTCAGTGACCTGCAGCCCAGGTATATGTGGTCTTCAGAAATAGAGTCTTACCATCTCATTCTGGTGGGCAACCAAGGGCCTTGACAATGGTCTATAATGTTTTGGGGGCCCCAGGAACCTCCCTAGCCAACAACTCACTGGAAGGTATTCCACCCCTGGCACTGAATTTTTTTCTAGTAACTATCCATGGCTTCTGGGTGTGCCATTATCCAAAGAAGTAGGTTTCCATATGGCTTATTCTACACCTCTTAAATTATGATTAATCATTCCTTTCCCCTCATGCCACTGCACCCTCAATATGCTCATCTACTTACATATATACAATACCCTCCCCTTTAGTCTCCACTTCCCTCCCTTCCTCATAGCCCCTGTCTAACTTACTCTAGAATCTAGCCCAGTCTGACACAGAACTCACTCTGTAGCTCAAGGCTGGCCTCGAACTCACAGTGATCCTCATACCTCTGCCTTTGAGTGCTGGGGTTAAAGGCGTGTACCACCACACCCAGCTGGATACTCATAAGGTCCCAATCATAAAAATAATAGAAAAAAAAAGAGACCACATTTGGCCCACAATCTGCAGACCTTTGCTTTAAATAGAATCAACTCTTAAATATGTTTAAAAATCTCTGGGTGGGGTGGCACATTCCTTAAATCGACAGAGGTAAGAGAATCACTGAGTTCGAGGCCACCCTGAGACTATATTATGAATTTCAGGTCCGCCAGAGCTAGTGCAAGACCCCAATCAAAAGAAAAAAAATGTAGTGGAATGTTCAGCACTGGATCATCTCATCTCTACCACACATTTCCCAAGGTTCAGGGTCTATTGTGGAAGAGGTGGCAGAAAGATTGTAAGAGCCGAAGGAAGAGTAGGACTGCTTACAGTGCCATTGTCCTGATACAACATGCCCTTAATATTCATAACTTAGCAGTGCCTGATAATACCTACACATAATGAGAGGAAAAAGATGATGACACCAAAACAAAACAGACACTAATTGAGAGGGGGAAGAGATATAAGGAAGGGTGGGGAGGGAATCATAATGGTTTATTGTCTATAATTATGAAAGCTATCAATAAAAAAATGTATTAAAAAACCACTTCCAAGTCTGATGTGGTGCCAAACACCTTTAATCCCAGCACTCAAAAGGAAGAGATAGAAGGATCACCTTGAGTTTGAGACTACATAGTGAATTCCAAGTTAGCCTGGGCTAAAGCAAGAAACTACCCACAAATTTTTTTTTTTCTAAAGGTAGTAAGACCTCTGTGAGATTGAGGTCAGCCTGAGATTACAAAGTGTTTCAGGTCAGCCAAGGCTAGAGTGAGACCCTACCTCGAGAAATACCCCTACCCCAAAAAATAATCATTTCTAGGGGCTGGATAGATGCCTCGGCAGTTTAAAAAAAACTTGCTTGCAAAGTCTGAGGGCCCGGGTTTGATTCCGCAGTACCCACATAAAGCCAGTTGCACAAAGTGGTGCATGTGTCTGGAGTTCATTTGCAATGACAGGAGGCCCTGGCCTCCTGCTTATTATCTCTTCCACTTTCTCTCTCCCTCTCTCTCAAATATTTTTTTTTTAGTTTTTAAGGTAGGTTCTCACTCTAGTCCATGCTGACCAGGAATTCACTCTGTAGTCTCAGGGTGGCCTTGAACTCATGGTGATCCTCCTACTTCTGCCTCCCGAGTGCTGGGATTAAAGGCATGTGCCACCATACCTGGCTTTCAAATAAGTAAATAAGTATTTTTTAAGACATAATTTGCTGTACCTTGAGACTACATAATGAATTCCAGGTCAGCCTGGACTAGAGCCAGACCCCACCTTGAAAAAAAAATTACTGGGCATGGTGGCACATGTCTTTAATTCCAGCACTTGGGAGGCTGAGGTAGAAGCATAGCTATGAGTTCAAGGTCAGCCTGAGTCTACACAGTGGGCTCCAGCATGAACTGGAGTGAGAACCTACCTCAAAAAACAACAAAATATTTTTTCTAAAGCTGGGCACTGCAGCACATGCCTTTAATCCCAGAACAGAGGTAGGAAAAGTGCCTTAAATTTGAGGCCAGCATAAAAGCTATTGAGTTTGTAGCTCAGGTAGGCTACAGAGAAACCCTACCCTGTAAAAACTAATAGATATATATTTTTTTCTCTAAATATGGGAGTTGGGAGATGTCCATTCATATAAACAGTTGTTTGCTCCTTAAAGGTTCATAGCACTGTCACCAAGTTCAAAGGCGATTCTGAGTCAAGATGGCTTGGAGTTGCTAATTTGTTTTCAACATTATTCTTTTCAGATCCTATGAATGTTGAGAGTAGGAAAGAATCTGCAAGCAAGGCCTCTCCTCCGGAGACTAAAGTTTAAACCTCTTCCTAGTTTTTGACATTTAAGCATACTGGGTCTGAGGAGATGGTTCCGTGCTTAAAGGTGTTTGCTTGCCAAATCTGCTGTCCCTGGGTTCAATTCCCTAGACAGATGCACTTAAAGTCAGATGCACAAAGTGGCCCATGGAGTTGGTATGCAGGTATGAGAGACCCTGGTACACCAATTCATACTCATTCTAATTTTATTCTCATCTGTTTTTTAAGCAGAGGGAGAGAGAAGAGATAGAAAGAGAATCGGCACACCAGGGCCTCCAGACACTTAAATTCCAGAAGCATGTGCCACTTGATGAATCTGGCTTAATGAACCCCGGTCATTAACCGCTGACCCACCTCTCCAGCCCTCATTATAATTTTCTCTGCCTGTATTTTTCTCTCTCTCCCTCTCAGATCTCCTTTCTCTCAGTTAACTAAATCTCTTTTTAAAACATCAGCTGAACATGGTGGCGCACGCCTTTAATCCCAGCACTCCGGAGGCAGAGGTAGGAGGATTGCTATGAGGTCAAGGCCAGCCTGAGACTACATAGTGAATTTCAGGTCAGCCTGGGCTAGAGTGAGGCCACACCTTGAAAAACAAAACAGAATTATATATTTAATATTACAATTAATATTACATATTAACCCAAAATATATACTAATCGTTTTTTAAAAGTACACAGGTTTAGGGTTTCTAGACAACAATTATGTACTGCACATCTCAAAAAGCTAGAACTGGGGGCGGAGCAAGATGGACGACGAGTAACAGCGTCGCCAGGACTCTCTTCGGAAAGGTTTGATCTCTTCAGCTGGGATCCAAACTTTGGTCACCAGCTGGACCTGATTTCGGGCCCCCCCTCCCTCCCCAGCCCCTGGGCCAGAGCAAAAGGGGTTCTCCAGCAGCTCTCTGCTCCCCAGCAGAGCAGAGGACCGAGCCCTCCCCCCCCACTAGCTCC
>PVHP010032060.1:0-20583 GCA_004024765.1 Zapus hudsonius | reverse complement strand
TCATGTTTTGCATTGTGAATGTTCTGTGCCATTATGGGTTTATTTTTGGTATTATGGCTTAGTTGAAAGCTGCGGGGACTTAAGAGTTGAGCTGAACATATTGTGTTTATATCATGTATGATTATTAGTTTGTGGGGGCCAGGGGCGGACTGTCATGGTTTGATACAGGTGTCCCCCACAAACAATTGAATGTGTTCTGATAGATCGATCCTTAGCAGATGGCAGTTTGGGTTTTACAACCTCGATGAAGCTGTGTTGTTGGGGGCGGGCTTATGGGGGTTATAAGCCAGCTTCCCCTTGCCAGTGTTTGGCACACCTTCCTGCTGCTATTTGCAGTGCTGTGGCAGAGGTGATGTCCAGCCCTCTGCTCATGTCATCGTTTTCCCTGCCAGAATGGAGTCTCCCCTCGAGTCCGTAAGCCAAATAAACCCATTCCTCTACAAGCCACTTTTGTTTGGGTTCTTTCTGCACAGCAACAAGAAAGCTGACTGCAACAATGACTCTCAAAAGTTTCATTTGGGCTCTATATTATAAGTTAAGGGTAGTTCAACTCCTGCCTGGGAGAGAGGTCCTGTTGGTGGAATTGGGTTGTCCACAGTTCTCACTGCCATCTGGAAATACAAACAGAATTTCTAATGGAAGTTGAGATCAGCATAGGTTAATGAGACAAATATTGGTAATTTGGTGAGGTTCTAGTGAGTATAGCCTCTGTAGACCTCGGGTTAGTTGGGATTTTCCCTTGGAGCCCAGGTTCTTGGTTCTCATATGTGTTTAACATTTCTAATTAAGGGTTACATGTCATGAGGTGTGATTACCCTAGGTGGGTAATCAATGGCCAATTAGTAAACCATTGATTACCCACCTAGGTATAGCACTACTATTGTACAGATAATCACTTCTTGGCTTGCAGGTCTCTACCAGATAACAGTGTCTTCAGCATTCTGGTAGCATCATTCAGTGTTGTATATTAGTGACCTTTGCATTTCTAAGAATATCTTTGATCAATTTCTCCCGGCAGCTCATGTAACTCCTTCCAGCACTACACATGCTAGCATCTTGGGGCTGGTTATCATTCTGGATTGAGCATTGTCCCTAGGTATTGTGTGATGACAGTTGATGATATCTTCAGCAATAGGTCTTATCTTTTGCCTGGGGCAGGTATTCAAGAGCTTTGACATAAGTCTGTCTTATTTTGGGGACCTCATGGTCCTCTTCAATCAACAGCTCAGTGTAGGAAGTAACTAATTCCAGAGACAGGGAGGTAAAGGCCAAAGCAATTTGTCTTGGGGTTAGCCTACCTCCTACCCTATTCAGGGCCTCTCTAACCTGATGATGTCCATGGCTTCCTCGAAAGCTTACTGCATGAAAATAGGATTTTATGATAGCATTCACTATTGTTTTAGAATGGGATGCAAGTCCTCTGTCTTCTCCCTGTCCCCTTTACTTCTATCCTGTTTGTCAGTCTCTCAATTCATATTTCTTACTGTTGAGGCTTAACCAGTTAGGAATCACATATAAGGAAGAATATGTATTGCTCTGACTGGAGTAAGGTGGAATCTCATTTTTTTTACTGGGTATCAGGGTTTCCAGGGTTATGTTGATGTCTTTGATCCATTTAGAGTTGAGTTTTGTGCATGGTGAAAGGAGTGGATCTAGTTTTATTTTTTACATGCATTTATCCAATTTGTCCAACAACGTTTGTTGAAGGGCCATCTTTTTGCCTTTGAACATTGTTGGCAACTTTGTTAAAGATCAAATAACTATAGTTACACACAGAGCACAGTCTTCAATTGTGTTCCATTGGTCTGTCTGTCTGTTTTTATATCAATAAGATCCTGTTTTTGTTACTATGGCTTTATATTATATCAGGAATGGTGATATGGTGATGCTTCCTGAGGAGTAGATCATTACTGGTACTAACTTTTAGATCTGTTTTGTGCAGGATCATGTCATCTGCATGAACAGATTGTTTCATTTCTTCCTTTCCAAATTGTATCTCTTTTATATCGTTCTCCTCTCTTCTTGCTTGTGTAAAAATTTCAAGCACTATGTTGAAGAAAAGCAGTGAAAGTGGACATCACTGTTCCTGATTTTAGTCAGAATTCCTTGAGTCTTTCCCCATTTCGTATGATTTGGGTTTTAGGAGACTTGTATCTGGCCTTTATTATGTTGAGGTATAAACCCACATGTCCATCCTTTTTCCAATGTTTTGATCATAAAGTGATATTGAATTTTGCCAATAGCATTTTCTGCATAAATTGAGATGACTATGTGTTTTTTTTGGATAGGTTTTTGATGTGGTCAGTTATATTGATTGACTTCCTTATGTGGAAACATCCCTGCATCACTGAGATTAAGCCCACCTGGTTAAGGTGTGTAATACTTTTGATGTGTTGTTGTAATTTGTTTACAAAGAATTTGTTCAGAATTTTTGCATTCAAGTTAATCAGGAATATAGGTCCATGGTTGTCCTTTTCTGATATATCCTTGTCTGGTTTTGGTATTAGGGTGATGGGAGCTTCATAGAAGGAGTCTGGAAGCAAACCCTGTTCTCCTATTACCCCCAAAAAAGCTTCAGGGAAAGTGGTATTAGTTTTATGATGAAGGTTTGAAAGAATTTGGCTGAGAATCCATTCAGTCCTGTACTTTTTATTTTTTTGGGGGGGGGTTTGATTACATTTTCAATCTCAGTAGATGTGATAGGATTATATAGGAGCCTTATCTGCTCTGGATTTATTTTTTGTAGGTGGTAGGTGTCCAAGAATTTGTCCTTCTTCCAGATTTTCCAATTTTGTGGAGTAGAGGTTGTGGAAGTAAGATCTGATGATTCTTCCAGTTTCATTTGTATCTGTTATGACCTCTCCCTTTTCACTTTTGAAATGATGTTTTAAAGATAAAATATAAAAGCTAAAATTAGAAATAAACATTTTAACTTTAGTTGTGTTGAATTGCTTTTCTGTTCCTATGACTATTCATAATTTTGACCTTCAATGCCATTGGAGTAGCTGATCTGGTCCAAAGGTATGCTGCTGCCCATTGTGTCTTGTTATTCTTAAAATGATTGAGAACTTAATCACAATTTTCCCCCAAACTTAACTATTATTTGGATGTTGTTAAATTCTATCAAAGGAGACTACCGTTCCCTGTAGCAATGAAAAAGGGTGTTTTTTTTTTTTTACTTTGATATGTTGATATCTATGTCAAGGTTACTGATTCATACTTTAATATGAAGTCTTTTTTCTCTGGTGGGTTCTTGCCTTATGACTTTTTCAGTAATTGAAATTTACTAATGTGTGTGGCCTCCACAGTAATTCTCTAGCAAAATATCAAGATGCAAATATAAACATTATAAAATAATGTATAATATAAACACATTATCACTCTTTTGTATATTGGATAGCAAGTTATGTGATATTCAATAACCATTTTGTCAGAGCATCTGTAGAATTACATGCTATAAGGCAAGAGAAATAGCTCAGCAGTTAAGGTACCTGCCAGCAAAGCCTAACAAACTGAACTCAATTTTCCCCATTAGCCACCTAAATGCACAAAGTGGCACACACATCTAGACTTTCATGCAGCAGCTAGAGGCCCTGGCATGACCATTCTCATTATCTCTCTCTCATCTCTATCTCTCTCTACTTGCAAATAAATAAGAGTAATAAATATTTTTAAAAATTACATGTCACAAAACTTCAAAAATCTTAAAATTCCTACTAGAAGTAAGTTAAATGAACAAAACATCACAAGATCTTTCTAATTCCTATTTGATCTTTATTTTTTGATTAACAGTGAACATGTCCAGTTGTAAATTATAAAATTAAAGAATTCTATACTTTGAATTTTTTTAAAAAACTATTTCGGTACCTATGGTATACATGTATAATGCCAAAGGGTTATTGGAATACAGTTCTAAACAAAATATTATTCTGTTGCAAAATATAAATATTCTGGTTAAGAGAAAAATAAATATGATAAATAATATTTTCATAATAGGTTTTCTCACAAAATACAAAGTTTAGAGAAAAATTTAAGAAAAACATATTTCCTCTGTTTTCTGATATTATATTTACATTTTGAAAAAGTAAGTAGGTGATTATTGAGCAAACAATGTGTAACATTTTGAGATATATTTTTGATAGATTTCTGGGATTAAAATATTTATTAAAATGAAATTAATGTACAAAAAGTTCTGCATATCAAATATACTAAATGTGTGAAAGGAGGTAATCATGATATAAATTATTTAAACATTATATCTCTTAATGTAAAATGTAATCATACAAATGAAAATTAAAATGTCATAAATAATCTTAATGTGAAATATTTTTACATAGATAAATATAAATTAGTAGGTTGTATCAGATTAACTTGCTCAAACAAGAATGGAAATAAGTAGACAAAGTGCATTTGATATTATGATGGTTAATTGTTTTTGCCGACTTGACCTTTTTAGTAATCTTGGGTTGTTCTCTGATATTGCTTACAGGAAGGCAGCCCTCTCAGTATGAGTCAGGATGTAAGGAAATTCAGGGGAGCTAGAAATGAACATTCCTTCATGGGAGGGCAATGCTGGAAGGGAATTCCAGAGACTCAGGAAGTCAACAAGTCTGTGAAAGTGTTGTAAGACCCTGCTCTAAAGTTATAAAAAGGGAAAGAAATTTCTCACCCTTTTGCCCCTGCCCATTTGCTATTTTGTTACTGTGTTCATGGTGTTGGTGATGGGTTTTTCTCTCTGTTTGGACCTGTGAAAGTGGGCCAGCCTCTTTCACTATTATGGACCTTCCTCTGGATCTGTAGCTTCAATAAATCCTTTCCTCCCATAAACTGTGTCTGGTTTGGGATTCATCCCAGTGATGTGTGAGCTGACTAGAACAGATATGAATAGGAGATTTCATGCTTTTTCTTCTCATTGTTTCTGATCTACTTTAATAATTACTCTATGACTTTTTAAAAAGTATTTGAAATAATGGAGGCTTTGTAAAATAATGCTAGGCCTGCTGTAAGAAGGCTATGATCAGTGTACAGAAGACATCATTGCTAATGTGCTCCATGGGCACACACACTTTCTCACCTCATTGCATTTCTTCCAAACTTCTGTTAGAGCAAGGATGATAATCCAGAGAGAATGTAGCAGTCTTGAAAGAACTGAAAGCAGATCTGGGGATTTTAAATTGGCTAGATGTTAGTGATGACATCCCAGAACGGGGGAAATTGCAGATGCTTCTCTTAGCACTGCTTACAGGTCTCCCACAAAATAAAAAATAAACATGTAAAGACCAGAGGCCTGCTGGGCAGCTCCAAGCCAGAAAGAACTCTCTAATGAGAAAAAATGCTGAAACTCTGGATATTCCAAAATAGCAGGGTAAATTCGCAGTTGGGAGCCATACCAGACAGTCCCTAAAGAAGTGGCCGTCACTGGGCTTAATTAAGTACCACACACTGGAACAAAGAGGGAGAAAAATCATAAATCCAAGTCTAATCAATAAGACTCATGTAGAAGGATTCATCATCTACTATATTTTCTCTTTCTTTTCATCCAACATCAATAAAAATATGAAAAATTACTTTCTTAATTTAAAACCAGATTTAAAATATAGGAACAAAAACAAGCAATACAACACATAAGCCTAGTAAGTGAAAGAGAGGGAAACATCAAAATCTCCCTGATGCTGATTAGTTCTGAAATTTCTCCAGCCAGTATCACATGTCTGTGTCTTACAGAGACCTTCGGTTGAGGACTTCCATTGTGGTACCACTGAGGATATTGTTCTCCAAAATGTCTAGCTCAAGTTTGTGGGATGGCTTTACTATCTTGATCCTTTTAGAAATGGACTTGGGAAATTGTCCTTAATGAAGAAATTTATCAAAGTTTTTTATTCTATTGAGAACTAGAGGTCAAGTTGATTTTTGCCTGGTGCTTTTGTGTTTATTCATTTTCACTTTTGAATCATGGACAATTTCAGAGCCCTTTACTACACATTGATGACACTTGTAATGACCCTTTAAAAAATGTTATCTGCCTATGTTTTTGGACCCCACCCCCCACCCCTGAAGTTCCGGAAAACACATCTTCAACAAAGATGAGGCACAGGGCACAGATGACAAATAAAATGTCAATTATACCAAAACCAATTTGCGTGAACCAATGAACTTAGAGGGATTACTTACAGAGCATAGTAAGGGTTTGCTTACAGGAGCAATACTAACCCAAAAGCAGCCACACCTTGAGAAGTCTCGTATTATGCTGGATGATCAGCTCACCTTAGATGCTTTGACTCACAGGCAGCTGCATCCCCAGAAAGCCCACCCCATCATTGGTGATGACTCTACAGTTGTATCTCTGGAACACACTGAATAACCTACAGGTGGCTTGGCTCTCATGCACATTGCACCACTTGCTGGCATCTCAATCAGAGATTCTGGAGGCCTCCATCACTGGCAGACAGCTAAACGGAGAGGCTCCTTTCAAGCACTTGTTTTCCATTTATAAAGCCTTGAGGCAGAGTATTGCAACCCTTTACCAGACTTCTTGACTTCTTGGGTCTTGGAACTTCCTTTTTTGCTCTAAAGCATTCATTCTGAGAAAGAATGTTTCAGTTTCTAATTAACATTGCCTTGGGGAGTAACTGTGTCAACATTAAGTTTCAGGCCTTCCAGACTTGACTTCCTGGATCAGAGACTTTTTCTTCTCTTCAGGAGAGAGTATTTCAATTCAGAGCAATTAGCTACATAATAGTATGGTTCAATACCATATTGTTTAAATTACATTATCTTTCATATTTAATTTTGATTCTGAGTATAATGAATGACTTTCTGCTATTATTCTCTCCTCTACTTTTTCTTGCTATCCCTATAAGCATTTATTTAGAAGAATATACTGGGACCTACCCAAATTATTTCAGAAAATTTATGAAAGGAAAGAAGACTTACATATTTCATTTTATTTTGGGTCTGAGCCCATATTTAAGATAATTCTATCTAAATTTGAGAAAAGAAACAACTAAATGACAATTATAACATAATTCCCCAACATTTCATTGCTCGATATCTAAAGTTTTCTGTATTTCATATTATACCAGAAAGCTATTTCATTGAGGGTTTCAGAGACATTGAATTTAAAATGAGTATATTTTAGTAATTCTCTGTAGTCCCTATGTACTTTTCAGTGCCAAGGGACACAAAAACACAAAAAATGCACACATATATACTCACCAGCTATCTGGTGGTAGTTTGAATGTAAAGTGAATCTTGTGTTTGTGATTAACCCTCAAACTTGATCCCAAGCTAGCTTTTTGGGAGACGAAAACTTGCTGGTGGAGTTCTAACACTGGGGGTTGGCCTTGTGATTTATTAGCCTAACTGTAAGTCCATTATTGACAATACTTCCACCCAGTGATGAATCACAAGATTTTACCACCAAACTCAAGCATAAAGGATAACAAGTATGTTGTCCCATGATATTTATATTTAAATCAGATTTATTTCCTTTAAAACAAAGGTAGTTCATGGTGTCTATTTATTTTGCACTTCATAAAGTGTCTTTATATAAATAATTCAATATATCTTTTGTTTTTTAATACTTGTCTATTGACCAAGAGAATGCCTTATTTTCAATTCTCATCAATAGAAAAGATCACAGAAGTTCCCAATTACATAGGAACTATAGTAATGAATTTTTGCCTCGGTGCCCAAAGGTATATTAATCAATTTTAAATGATTCATTGTAGTGATAAAATGAAAATTGAACATGGTAAATATGAATTGGATAAAGCACTTTGGAATTTTTTAGTTCCTCTGTGCTAGACAGTGAAATATGTTGAAAATTCATATAAAGCTCCCCTAAGATTCTGGGGAATAGGCATTTTTGAAATAACTGTCACTTGAAAAAACAACTCTAAGATTAATGTAGAATCTTAACACTGGGTTCTCGATCACCAAATGATGGTGTGCCCCGGTGTGCTCAACATAAACTTAGAAATGTCAAGAGGCCAGTGAAGGTACAGTGAAAATTGGCTATATTAACTAAATGTTACACCTTAGGTTATTTTTCAGACATTTACTGATATTTTTCATGAACGATTGGCCCAAATTCCCATACCAACTTATTGTTACTGTAGCAATGACTCTATGCACCTTTTACTTTACCTGAGAACCTCTATGGCTACTTTCCAAAGAATAAACCGCACTTAAAACTAGTTTATAGATTGGTTGTTGAAATACCACGGGATTGTTTGGCTCTGATGTATTCAGGGAATGAAACGCTCATTCAAGGCTGATCCAAAAAGGAAATCATTGAGGACAGCTTCCTACTGAAGAGAACTTTTAGTACTTTACCTAACCATGTGTTATGTTTGAAGAGAATACTTTTGAGCCAGTAGAAACAGAAAAATTCAGAGATGACAGCACACACCCCCCACATACTCAATCTAGCAATACCCCATTTTAGATACTTATTGGATGTGAGACGTTATTATTGAACTTATGCTTGTATGGTGGCTAATACAAGTTTGAGTTTTCAACATTTTACTATCATTCTTCAATATTCTAACATTTCTGTGCTGGGGAGATGACTCAGCAGTTAAAGGTGCTTGCTTTAAGGTGCTTGCTTTGCAAAGGATGCTGGCCTGGAGTTTGATTCCCCAGTGCACAGGTAAAGCCATGAATCTAGAGTGTAAGTGCAGAACCAGGAGTCCCTGGTGTGCCCATGTTTACTCTCTGTCTCTTTCTCTGCCTCTCGCCTCATGAATAAATAATAAAAAAGTTTGTTCTAGTTTTGTAAGGGATCAGATTTATAAGATGGATACAAAAAAATCCATTCCTCTACATTTCTCTAAAACAAATAGAAGTGCTTCCCATTCCTCCACGAATGAGATAGTGATTTTGACATACAATCTTGCCCAAAGTTTTATTGGTATTCTCAGAGACTTCCTTTTGTAAATTCCACTGTATTTTCCTTTTATTGTAAACAAAATGTATAGTATACAGGTTAAAGGAGGTGTTATTCTGGTATCAATAATTCAAGGAGGGAAATAAACAGTGGGAAAAATGTAGCTCAGATAATATCCTTGTCATTGTTTTTTTTTTTTTTTACCCATTTCCTTTATGCTCCACTGTGAACAATTATGTGGATTGGGTTAATTGTGGTGGGAAGACCTACCATAAGTGTAGGCTGTACCATTCCAAAGGCAGAGATCCAGGGCAGTATAAACAGAATCAAATATGCTGAACACCAGCATTCCTTACTCTCTGCTTCCGTATTGTGTACTGCATATGATGTACTGCCTCAAGCTCTGCCACAATGCTTCCTCTGCCTTTTATATGTAAGCTAAAATATATCCTTTATTCATTAAACCTAGTTTTGTCAGTTACTTTTACCAAGCATCAAGAAGGTAACCAGCATAAAACCATTAATAAGTCTTTCCTTGTTCAGTGGCTTCCCAGCCTTCTCCATGGCCTCTTGTGACTACCATTCTAGAACTCAGCATTTATGACATTAACCTCTTACATCCCACATATGACTGCTATCCAGCAGTACTTCTCATTCTGTAACTGGTTTATTTCATTTCACATGATGATCTTCAGTTCTACTTAGGGTTTTTTGTTGTTGTTGCTGTTTTTGGGGTTTTTTTGTTCTTTGTTTTTGCTTTTTTGTTTGCTTGTTTTCCAATCTTTGGTGGTTAGACTTTGCTATGAGTGTCATCCCATTTATAGCTAAGCACTGTTTTCTGGAATGCAGCTAAGAAACTGAAACTCTAAATCTCATGAGAGGCTTTTAGTCTTAAAAACTCTCAGCCAGTTATGTTGACACACACCTTTAATCCCAGCACTTGAGAGCAAGAGGTAGGAGGATAACTTTGATTTAGACGATAGCCTGGGCTATACAATTCCAGGTTAGCCATGGCTAAAATGAGATCCTACCTCAAAAAACAAAACATAAAAAACAAACAAAACAACAACAACCACAAAGTTCTTTCATTCTTTTTCCATTTTGTTTCTTTTGACTTTGCCTTGTCCCATTCCTGTCACACACTTTGCCCTGCCCCCTGCCATTAGATGTGTTTGGTGCCACAGTTCCTTCACAAGTGTATCCTCATGCTCCCCAGAAATTCCATCATGTTTTCTGTGTAGGATGGTATTGAAACATCTTTAGTTACTATGCCCAACAATCTGCCAGAGAGGATGCCATGGAGGTACACTCCCCTGGATGAGGTGCCAGTCTCGGTGTGAGGAGACTGCATTTGAACTGTGCATTAATTTAAAAAAAAATCTGAAGTATCAGTGGCTTTGATTGCATTACCGGGTATTTAAGTAGGGTATGCCATCCATTTCAGTCTGGCCAGTGATGGTCACACATGCAGTTGATGAGCACTGGACGTATACCTTCAGCTCTGCTGTACTGCTTCATTAATTTCTTCTAAGATAATGTCCCAGGCTACCACAAGCAAAATTTAAGGTATTCTTGTTTTTTCTGTAAGATACTGCACGAGTCCTTTTGCAACCAGTGATGATGTCCCTACTGTGAATTACATAAGATATAATCCAGCTGGAAATTCCTAGTACAACAATGATTTCTTGGGCCCCACTATGTGCCACAGGTGCAGATTAGCTTCCTTAATAAATGCACTCTGAATTGCAAATAGCATACACAGAGTTGTTTGTAGGGGCCATATCTCTAAGGGAAGAAATGGAAAGTTGCGGGCATAAATGGTTGGGCTTCAGTGCAGAAATAATAATGACTCAGTATATTTTATACAAGGCCAAGATGCTAGAGTTCTCTTTAGAGATTCAAACATGGCTGGCTATTTACACTGCTGTACTAATCCAGGTAGATTTCAGGCTTTCTCAGAAAAGAACTGTAACTTGAAGAAGGTACTTCTGTTTTCAAACAAGAGCCTCCAGATGAGTTAATTCATCTTATAAACCTTTAGTTTTGATAGGGGATCAGGATATGAAGCCAAAACAAGGAGCTGGTTTCTTTGACTTCTTCATATAAGAGACCCAGAAGACAAAGTAAGAAATAATTTTACTTATTGCAAAAATAAACTTTGATTACCATGATTATTAGCTTTTGGAGCCTCCATCTGACAATGGAAAATCCTTTAGAAGACATAATAGGAAGTTTTCCTTTTTCTCTCTATACTGAAACTTTTGTTTCCCTACTTCCTTCTTCCAAATAGAATCACTAACAACCACCTCCACTATTCCTTCCTCCTAATAGGAGCAGTAACAGCTACCCCAATTTCCTCCTCTACTGGGATTGGCTAACTGGAAAACAATCCACCCCATCACCTCAGTTCCTTCCTCCTAAGGGTGTGATAGTCAAGTCTGTGGGCACACATTGAATGCTGGATTATCTGACAGAATCCCTGCCTCTGGTATTTAGCCCCAAATAAATTCTGTGTTGGTTTTGAGCTGTTCTCTTTTGTCTTTCAACACGATGGTAAATAAGAAGGAAGATGATAGCTACATTACATGTTGTAGGGGGTTTGCATGTAACTCTAATTCTTTTGTACTTAGTCTTAAAGAGAATTTACTTCCTTAAAGGCTTAATTTCACAGAAATCTATATGTAGAGCAGATTGGTATGGTGTGCACTGTAGACAGCTGCAGGAGTTTGCTATTCTAGAAATCCATCTTCTCAAAACAATCTGATTTCAGGCATTTTGGGATTTACCATTCCTTGGAGACTGGAACCCATTTTGCTTTGACAGCATCTTGTTTCTGGTTGTGCATTGCATCTCTGCTTCTTGCCTTAGGGCCCTTCAAAAATTGCAGACACATGCAGAATATTTTCATGAAATTTACAGAAGCATTAGTGACGCATGTGTCAAAGCATAGCCAATGAGAGATGGTTGATGATGAATAAATGGTCCCTGCCATTGTCAGACAATTCAAAAAGGCACATTTTTGTATTCATTAGGTACCAGAGAAAATGAACTTAATTATTGACAGATTTATTTGCATAATGCTTTTGATATCAAGGTCTGCATTATGGATTTCAAAGTGAGAATGTGTGCATGGAAGGTCAACCCTATGGAAATGTGAAAACTGAGTTCAGGAATCCGTATATGGCAATAATTCTATTCTCTTGACATAAAGCAGTCTGGAATTTCTGATGTATAAAGGGAACATTTTTCTTTCTGAGTATTCTCAGGATAACATTATTGAAGTACAACAAAAGCTATTCCTTCTAAGCTCTGTCTTGCCTGTTATAAGGCTCTTGTCTGTTTTAAGGCTGAGTTCAATAAACTTGAACTTGGAGCAAGAAAGAGACCTTCCAAGCCCTCACTCCCTCTGTTGAGTTCTCACTGCACTTTACACTCCTACATTATAGAGAATACTCCATGGAATCTGTCTACTTGGATTTAAAAACAACAACAACAACAGAAGGCATCAAAGATAAGTGAGCAGACATACACCACTTAATTTTTCTCCTCATTCTCTTGTGAGATCAGTAGAAATTATTTCATCCAATGAATATCATACATTCAAACACAGCAGCCTAGAAACTAGTTAAAATCTTCTTTGGAAAATTTAATTCAACAAACAAGAATGTACAGTATTAGGGATCAGTTGAATTATATAGAAGTAAATGTTGGATTATTGTACATCTTTGGACATCTTTCACGAAACATGCTATCTAATAAAGAAAATACAGCAGATTACAACTGCTATTTTCTACAGTAAATATTTTTACATTGTTTTAATTTTGTATTTATAAATGATTAATTGAATCCACTATATAAAATCTGGATACTTCCATCATTTATCTACTTTCATTATTTTTCAGTCTTTCAGAATTGTTTTTCATCTCTACTGCCTAGAATTGCATTTTGTGTCTGTGTAGAAGATGCAAGCTTTCCTTTTGTAAGTGACATGGAGGTGATTCACCAAGTCTAAACAAACTTTAAATTTCAACTTCCCAAACCTCCAGGAATCTAATTGTATAATTTATTACTGCTTATTAATTAACCCACTCGAGTTTAAAGTTACATATTTTAGGTATGGAGTTTTTGAGGATGTGTGTGTGTGTGTGTGTGTGTGTGTGTGTGTGTGTTGTGTTTTGTTGTGTTGGTTTAGTTAGAAATTGTAAATTTGGTCTTACCATTTTTCTCATTATTCTGATAATCTCATGATATATATTTATGACTCCTGTTTGTTCTCAAAAAGTAAATATATAATTCTTTTATCCAACATCAAGAAAAAAACAAACAAAAATACAAATCCTACAATATGTAATGTAGTTATCATCTTCCTTCTTCTTTACCATCATATTGAAATAATAAAGAGAATAGCTCAAAACCAAAACAGAGCTTATTTGGGGCTAAATACCAGAGGCAGGAAGTCTGTGAAATAATCCAGCACTCAATGTGTGCTCACAGACTTGACTATCACACCCTTAGGATAAAGGAACTGGGGTGAGGGGAGTGGACTGTTTTCCAACTGGTCAGACATTCTCACTTTGAAATCCATAATGTAGACCTTGATATCAAAAGACATTATGCAAATAAATCTGTCCATAATGAAATTCAATTCCTCTTGGACTTAATGAATATATAAATGTGCCTTTTTGAATTGTCTGAGTATGGCAGGGACCATTAATCCATCAAATACAAATAAATTTTGTATGCTGAATTCCTATCCTCTCCTAAATCAGAAATGGTTATATTTTGGCATAAGATCTTCCCCAACCCAATGATGCTGGTCCTTATAAGAAGACTAGGAAAGAGGGAGAGAGGGAGAGAGGAAGGAAGAAAGAGAGAGGGAAAAAGATACAGATAAAGAGAAAGAGAGAGACAGACACAGAGAAATGATGAAACATATACAGCCCCAGGGGCAACCATGTTAAGACAGTGAGAAGCTATCCTCCTAAAAGACAGGCAAACCTCCTGAAAGAAGCAAACTTGCTAACCCTTGCTCTTGGACCACAAGGCTCTACAACTAGGAGAAAACAAATTTCTTTTACTTAAGCTTCTTATTCTGTGGTATTTTGCAGTGTTTCCCATAGCAAATTATGTATGTACCCTGAAGTATCTCTTATTAGATAAATCATAATTAAATCCATAGCTGCCTAGTACAAGTGACACAGTCTGATAAAACTACGTTTTAGTGCTTTTATTTTTCAATACTGTGAAAATAGGTGTGAACAATATTTGAATATTTCAATGATAGTAAGCTAAAGGATAACCATTCTTTTCAACTAATGTTTAGTGCATTTAGGCCTGTAAACTAGAGCATTACATATGCAATTCAAAAAGAACCTCACTAATGTAATTTTGATACAGTGGTATTGCTTACAGTAGTAAAAGTAATCCAATTTCTGTAGCTACAATAACATTAGTAAATAAATTAAATAAACTATATATATATAAACATCATTAATGCAAAACAATCCACTACAGAGGGAAATAAAAAAATTAGAAATTATAAAATTATGTCATTTTTATAAATGTAATATAATTTATAGAGTAATTAAGAATTTTTAGATAATCTTCTGTAAATACACAAAATATCCATTCAAATTATAGTAAGTTTAGGTGAACATTTAAATCTAAGTGGAAAGCGGTATCTTTGTTATTTGTAATATGTATTTCATAAGGATAAAATGAATTCTCTGATGTAAATATGACAAAATAACTTTATAAATATATAATGCTATGAAGGATATAGATTTTTTATATTATTTTCTTTATTATTATTTTCCTGTAACTTTGAGTCAGCTTGTTGTATAAAATAATTGTTCAAGAGACACATAAACTTCCCCAAGAGAAACTCAATAGCTATTAATATTATGAAATGCCTCACAGAAAATTTTTTTTCCCACTGAATAACTATTGGGGCTTTTAAATCATCTTTCCATCCATTATCTTATAATGAACTACAATAAAGGCTAAATGGTATGGCATTTGATCACACTACACATTTACCTGTAGTTTACTATTAGCTATGACCTTCTCACTTGAAAAATTATGTACATGAAATAATGATGCTCTACTTCCAATTCCAGTTATTATCTATTGTAGAATAGGTAGTTCAAGATAAAAAATCACTCAGGGAAAATGAACAAATTTTCTGGATCCTGAATTAAGAGATTAAGAACCTTATTTATTACTTGTGTTAAAGACGCAATATTTGAGATTGAGTTCAAACTCCTGTGATTGGAGAAGAAACAGCAAATTTTGATTCTTTACATGTGAAAGCACTATGTGTTTATATCCTTAGGTGCTATGTTATTTAAAAAAAACATATCATAGATATTATTAAAAATGTTGTCTAAGTCTATTGTTTATGGTTATTTGGTCCTAATTTATATATACTTAAATAATAACCAAGTACATTATTTTTACAAAATTCCTAAATTAACTGAAGAAACACAAATGAAAATTGGTGCATCTTCATCTTACTGACACTTTGTAAGCTCACTGATTAAACAATTTGATTATATGTCCCAGATAATGAAGGGAGGATACTTTTTCCCTGTTTTTATGCTATTGTAACTTCAGTATCTATGATAATGCTGGCATAAATTATGTACTTAAGAAATACTTGTTGAAAAATATAAATGAACAGTTATTAAATGCATATATGTGTGTAAGTCCTACTAGATGCAATTCAGAATAAGTTTTTTTTTTAAATAAGCACTTGCCCCCATGCAGCTGAAAATCTATTAGAGGAAAAAAGCAACATAAAATATGAAAAACAATGTTACCTGGACAATAAGTAATGAAGCTATGAGCGATCAATAATAAATTGTGTGTTTAAGGGACCGTAATATGATTATCTGGGAAATGATACTGATATTCAGATGCTGAGGAAGAGGTAGACTTTTGGATAATGGGGAAAAAAAGTATCTCAAGATTGTGAAACAAGTGGTGAAAAGGCTATTACAGCAGGGTATTATCAGAAAAGGAGATACACAGGATTTCAAAGATAAGTTTATTGATGGTCTGTTATGATTGTGGAAAATGAAGAAAGGTAGTAGACATAAAATAGATCAAGTAACTTGGATCTAAATTTTTAGAAAAAATATTGTCTTAGTTTTCATAAGAAGTTTTAAGTTTTTTTAAATATATATTAATTGTCCATAATGAGTTACATTATTTAGTGGGCAAACAATGCATTGTTATAGTTTTAATAGGCAGGAATTTTTTTAGAGGAAAGTAATTAAGACATACTCTGATCAGTCTGTTTGGTGTTCTCTTGTGGTGGTGGTATATGGCAGGTATGTAAGACTACACATGGCTGATACTTGTGCTGTACAATGTATTTGTGATGTTACCTACTTTCCATCTATTTCACTGTTCACTCTGGACACACTAACTAGGCCTAGTCTCCTGTGTGTTCCTCAGGCAGAGCTAGAGCTGTCTTGGTCAAACTGAGTCACTACTGGTACATGGAGGGCAAAGTAATCTCAAATTAATTATCTGTTTTCCTTGCTGTTAAGTATTTTAACAGGTTTGGTTGTTTTAATTCCCTAATAAAGTTGCTGCTATGTATATAATTAAGGGGTTTAAGGTTTCTCTATAGGATTTCCATGACATAAAGCAAATTGGTCCCACGGCAATTTGACACAAAAATATGTCAAGGATAAAAATTAAATGAAAAAAAACTGTAATAGAGATGGTTCTCTGCCCCAAATATTTTTGTCACAAAGATAAGTTTTCCAATGTTCAAACCAATTTCATGGTCTTATAAATTTAATATTATGTAGCACAAATGACTGCAAGTATGGAGTGCCCCAAAACACAAAAGCAAAAATTCAACACCAAAAATAAAGTGGTTTAGATAACCACCTTCAGAAACATACCATTCATTTCAAATTGCTTTCTGTAAGCACATTTTTGTTTTTAAAGCAAAAAATAATATATTAAATGGTTAAGTCCATGGTAAAATATATTTACAAAAGTGTATGCTGGGGAAATGTAGTACATCTAACAGTATTCCATAACACAAAACATTCCTATAGCAACACATCAGTCTGGAACCTGAGTGCTTTAATGCATTCGAGTTGCTGATTATTACAGGTTTCTGACACCTTAAAAACAGGGAATGTTTACATCATATGGATATGGACAGAAACAACCATACTGAAAACTCATAACTCTTCTGAAAAGACAGCTTTCATTTTATAGGTGTTTGTTCAGAACAGCAAGCTTTTTACAAATGTTTAGAATCAGGCTGGATTGTACCTCACTTTGCATTTGTTTCCAGGGTTGTTAACACTGTTGACAGCTTTCTTCACTAAGTGCACAAGGCTTTCAATGACTTGACAGAATGAGTCAGCTGTTTTGTGTCAATACATTCTATTGCTTTCTTTGTATAAACCAAATAAAATTTTAAAATATCATGCCTTACTCGAAAGTCTGCTTTTTAATATTACACAAGTATGTCCATGCTGGATTCAGTTATTGACAGGAAGGTTATTTTTTGTCTTTGTCTTAATATAGGGAACCATGTATTAATTTTTCCTTTTATGTTGTATTTTTCATAGCTACTGAGGACCTACTATGTTCAAAATAAAAAGCTAGGGTTTAAACATTTAAAAATGATTAGCCCATGATTCGTCCTTGTAAATTTTCTTCTATTTATTTCAATATAAACAACAGTCACAAATATTTTCTTTGTTAAAATACAGATGGGAAAAATGAAGTCAATGTAAGTAATATCACCTTCTTCATGATATTTAAGGTGAAATATTTATAACTATTTATGAAGTGATGTATTGTTCTTCATGTCACCATGTTAATTTAAGATTGAAGTATTACAGTTGGTCATGCTGGTGCATGCCTTTAATCCCTGTACTTGGGAGGCAGAGGTAGGAGGATTGCCATGATTTTGAGGTCACTCTGAGGCTACATAGAGAATTCCAGGTCAGCCTACAGCAAGACCCTACCTCAAAAAAAATCTGGTTGAACTGTGGCAAATACTTCAGTAGTTCTCTTATTGTCTAGTAAGGAAGATTATAACTGTAGTCTTCTAAATACTGTTAAAGAGAAAGTGTTAAATACTCTTAAGGAGTTTTTAAGCTTTTTGTGGATAATTTATTTGTTCCAATATTGGAACATTTCTTATGGTTAGATGTTCTTTATTAGTCTGTGTATATTTATATACCTAATAATTCATGGCCTCTATATATGTTACTCACACATATATGTGAGTAAATGCAAGATTAAAGTCTGGTTAGAATTTACTATCTTTAAACCCTATCAAGTAAAAAATATATGTAGATAGTATGGAAAATCCTTATGGGATATTTATCAATAGGAAAGGTAATATATGATTGATGTGTGAATATAATTCAATAACATGTATCTATGAGACCTTACTACTTAAATATTTAGTCAATGTAGAGATATGCAATATTATTTATCTTCTATAATTATAAAATTAGTAAAATTGAGTTAAATACTTATTTCATGTTTCATTCAGACTTTTTAAATAAACACATAAAACTATTTAGAAAACACACTATGTTGTTGAACTATATTACCTTTCCTATCGATAAATATCCCCTTGGGAATTTTTCACACCATGTATATATGTATACTGATTAATAGGGTTTAAAGACAGTAATTCTAACCAGACTTTAATCTTACATTTACTGATGAAATTCAACAAGACTCTTTTATCCTAGAGCAAAGTATGTTTCCCTGTATTTACATGTAGTGTCAAAATTTTCATCAAAAAAGAGTCACCTTACAAAATATAATCTCATCTTTCAAAAGTTGTATGCAATAACATTATATAAGAGGAAGTATGCTCAATTTTGAATTTCCTTTAAGACTCATCAAAATGAGAAAGATTGATAGGTGAATAGTGGTAAGTAGATGGAAATGTCTGTGGAAAACAATTACAGTAATGTGTTAGGGGTAGAGTCTCATAGTGCATAATTGCTATTCATTCTAAAATCCTTTCAACTATGCTAAATTTTGAGAGATTTTATGTTAGATTTTGGGAAACTGTGAGATATTCAGGTATTATAAAAACTGGCTATTAGAAAGTTTCTTCTTCCACAGCCTGTGACTTTCTGTAATTATTTCTTATAACATTTTGCAGTGTACAGGATTCGTCTATGTCCTTTTCCAAACACTTTTACTAATCCAACCACATTCTCCTGTGTATGGTTTCAGTTTTCCAGATTCTGCCATTTTTCACAACAACGAGTTACTTGATTTTCTTGGTCATATTGATCTTTTGCTGCCAACTGTAGTACATTAGACTCTACACCTTCCTTTGAACTGGCTCAAACAGGAACACATAAAATCAGATGAGCAATGTCACATGCTAATACTATATACAGAGAATGTGTGGGCAAAGAAAAGATTTTTTTTTAAAAGTAGTCCAAATGTATGTCATTCTATAAAGACTGTGTTTTCAAATGAAAACATATAATTTAGAAAACTATAATGATATATTAGAACAAAGTATCTCAATAACTGTTTACTGACTGCCTCTCAAGAATTCAAATATTTTACCATACACTTTCACAGCTTTCCTGCAACTGGGCTTCTGTTAACTCTAATTTTAGGGTAGATGATTCAGTCAGTGGTAGATGACTTTAATTATTGTTATTTGTTGCTCCTATTGTTGCAATCTTACTGTGATTAAACATGGATTAAGAATCTGCCATATGGTAGGCTCAGTCCTCCAAATAATCAGATGTTTTGATGTATGATAGTGACAGATTTGTGTTTCTTTCTGTGTTTGATAATGTTTCTGATTTTTTGACTTAAACAGCATCCTGTATTTGGCACTCTTGATTTTCTGGTTGTTTTCTAAGATGATAATCTGTGAAGTGTGAGCAGCAAGTTTGACTCTAGAAAATAATTAGGACATTTGTTGTGTGTGTTTGTGTGTGTGTGTGTGCATGTGTGTGTGTGTGTGTGTGTGTGTGTGTGAGAGAGAGAGAGAGAGAGAGAGAGAGAGAAAGAGCTTTCCCATTCCATTTATAAGGTGAGGGTGTTTGCTTGGGTGGGATCTAACATTAATTGTAGATCTGTAATTTATGTGTATATTCATTTTTTTATTTCTATTTTATTTTCAATTCTTTTGTGACAACTTTTTGCAAATATTTTCTGCATTTTCCTCTTTTTCTTCCTTCCACTACTGCTATTCCCCTTCTTATTTTCAACTAAACCCCTTCCTCCTTTCATGTATTTTCTGTGACCCACTGATTTTACTTAGGCTTACTTGCATGAGCATTGTGTCAATTACCTTCTTGTTCCTTGGACAAAAACTCAGGGAAGATGGTGCTTAATTTTGCTCATACTTTCAAGAGGAAGCTTCCATGTGGCAAGGAGAGAATGGCAGAGAAGATGGCTAGGACATCACACTTGTCATATCAGCAAAGCAAAAATAGTCTGAGTATGCTATTTCTTTTTTTTTTTTATTGTCCATAATGAGTTACAACATTTATTTAGTGGGCAAACAATGAGTTGTTATCCCCAATTCCCCACTGCCCTCCCCTCCCCCCTCAACTGGATAACCTCCTCCATGGGTCGTCTGGATCAGTCCTTGTGACAGGGGACCATGGATGGACTAGTATTCAGCCAGGTTCTCCTGTCCGTACCTCTGGATAGTC